>JAHFZB010000063.1:87643-125143 GCA_036884735.1 Huso huso
ACAGCCGAAGAGCTCACTTCACCCAATTCTACGGTTCCACTGTCTTCAGTAACAGACGCTGCTACCTCCAGGTTCCCCTTTCTCCAACCAGCAGGATCTCACAGCATTTGTCAATAATACACCGGGGTTTTTCCGTTACACACGCATGCCGCTTTGGACTGAGCCTGCACCCAGTTACTTCAAAAATTATGTCATCTATCTTTGCAAGTATTCAGGTGTGTCCTTGTACTTAGATGACATTGCTGGTCCCAACACTGCAGTTCACGATCAGCTATTCAAGTGTTCCAAAACATCACCAGAACAACAACCTAACGCTGAATGGTGACAAATGTCTTTTTGCTGTGCCCGAGATTGAGTTTCAGGGTTTTAGACTCAGCCCATGGGATTTGTCCCTCCAGTCCAATGTGGAAGCCATTCACCGCTCCTGAGCCTAAATCTGCTTCTCAGCTTGGCCTCATTCTTGGGAATGACAGCTATTATTTACGGTTCTGCCACAGTACTCTGCCACCACTTCACCGCCACGACAGCTTCTGAAGAAGGAGGCCCTGGGACTGACCCCTGCCTGCCACAGCTGCATGCCAAACCAGCTCACCACAGCCCCTATTCTGGCTCATTTTGGATCTCCTTAGCACCACTTTGGTCACATGTGACGATCGCCACGGCAGTGGGGGCTGTTTTATCCCCCAGATACAAGAGGGTGGAGAAGCCTAGCTTTAAGCTCCCGGTGGCTTTGGAACCCCACAGAACAAAAATACTCCAGTGGGAGAGAGAAGCTTAGCTTCGCGCCTGGGCATGGGAACGCTGGGTACATGTAATACCTGTATGGTCGGGCGCTACTCCTCAGAACAGATCACTATGTTCTCACAGCTCTGATGTCTACTTCGGCACGGACGAGACCCACTCAGATTGTACAGATGGTCGACTGGCCACAGCAGTACAATTTTCAGCCCAGTTCACCCCTGGGCGAGATAATGCGGGCTGACTCTTTATCCAGATCAGTTGTAGCGCTTGAGCAGGATCCCAACTGAAGACACTGAGCAAGAGATCTGATTCAGGCTCATTGACCTCTGCAGGACATGGTGTCCTCCAAGAGCTCCAGCAGGCATCGAAGGACTCACCTCCGCACTCTACGCTCCTATACATAGATTGATGGCCACGTGCAGGTATCTTCCGCTAACTGCACACTTTTCCAGGATTAAAGATGAGCTGTCCTGCTGGAATGATTTCTGTGCGGCACGAGGCCACCGCGACAGTGGTGCCAAGTGCTCCACGCGGCACGGTGCTGAATATGGCATGAGGGTCACCTGGGCATCGTCAAGTTTAAACAACGCTGCGCCGGACCTGCGTGGTGGGCCCGGCATTGACCATGATATCGAGATTCCACAAAGACTCAGTGGCCTGTGGTCAGTGCGGCCGGGACCCCTGCCCCACCGGCCATTGCAGCTGTAGTTACCTGGCCATCTCACCCCTGGGAACATCTGCAGCTGGACATTTGTGGTGAAACATGGTGTTCCCCATCATCAGCGTTATTTAGTGCTGTCTATGACCTGCACTCTAATGGCCTGAGGTCGCCCTTTCACTGGGACGGTCATCTCAGACTATAGTCCACATACTGGATACACTGATTGCACGCTTGGGCTCTGCTTACGGGTCATCACTAAAGATAATGGTCCACAGTTCATCTCGATGAATTCTCTAGTTTCGCATCAACGGCATCAAACATATCTTACAGTAGGTCTACCACCCCAATCTAATGGGGGTGGAACGACGAATCAAACACTCAAAAATGGTATCCGGGCACATCTAGGCCTGGCACAGCTTTCAAACAGCCTTACTGCAGACACTTATGCAATTACAGGCCACTCAGCACTCAACCACAGGGTCTCACCAGCACGGTTGATGACAGGACGTGAATTGCAACTTCCATTGACAGGCTACACCCCGGGACTGTTCCTACCCACCTACTGCACGCACTGCCATCCAACGGAGCCAACAGCGAATGGAAACAGAGGTCTGACAAAAAGGCAGGACAAAGCCACCTACAACACATCCTCGTGATTGGGTTCGAGCATGGCCTCAATAGAGGTAAATAAGCTGCAATCCTGTCTCCACCACTTGTGTTAGGCCAAGTAGCTGGGACCAGCAACCATCTGGCTCCAGGATGGCTCCCTGCACGCCAGTAGGATGAGAGGAAAGTACTGTCACCTGAAACCCAGTCAGAGACCCAGTCATTCAGCCAGCTGGGAGCCTCCTTCTGTCCCATCAGGGTCACATGATATTGTTAAGTAGCAGGTCCTTAACCAGCAGGACCAGTGCACATCCCTCCAAGAGTCCGCTAACGCCCTCTGCATTTACGTGGACTTTGAGACTTTATCTACACCTGAACTTGGTGGGAAAGGGGGAAATGTTATGTTTGTTTGATGTTCTGTTTCCGCTTTGTTTTGTTGTGGTTTTGGAAGTCAGCTAATGCTGTGTGTATATAGGTTACGTGTTGCCGGATCCTGCTTTGCACAGGACCAATCAAGTTCCGCCACCACCAGTAAAAAAAAAAAAAAATCATTCAAGTAATAGCGCCAGCCCTGCCCTGCTCTGCACAGGACCAGTGAGTTCACGCATGCCACCACGTAAAAAAAAAAAAAAAAAAAAAATTATTCAGTAATAAGCCAGCCCTGCCCTGCTCTGCTGCACAGGACCAATCAGTTCACGCCACCACCACGTAAAAAAAAAAAAAAAAAAATTATTCAGGTAATAAGCGCCAGCCCTGCCTGCTCTGCCCTGCTCTGCACAGGACCAATCAAGTTTTTCATGCGTCCAACTAACCTCTCCCTGTCAATCCCTGCTAATTGTACTGTACCGCCACCCTACCTCTCGCTCACTTTCTGGATGAACTCTGACTATCTACTCTCCTCCCTCCCCTCTCTGTCTACCCCAACTGTCCCTGTTAGGTGACTTCAACATCCATCTCTCCAACCCCAGCCACTCTGCTGGATTCCTCCCTCTCCTTCACTCCTTTGACTTCTGTCTCTCTCCGTCCCTCCTACCCACAAAGCTGGTTGTCAACTGGACCTCACCTTCTCAGGGCCTGCTGCCCCTCCACCTCTCTGTCACCCCCTGACCTCTCTGATCACTATTTCATCTCTTTTTCTGTCTCCCCCTCTCCCTGCTCCCCCTACCCCCACTGTCACCTCTCGTCAGTAACCTCCGCTCTCTCTCCCCCTCTGTCCTTGCCTCCTCCTGCTCTCTCTCACCTCCCTCCCATCGACTCCTTTTCACAACTCTCCGTAGCTCTGCTACCTCCACCCTCTTCTCCTCCCTTACCTCCTCCCTCTGCTCCCTCTGCCCCCTCACCTCCTGACCTGCCCTGCCCCTCCCCAACCCTGGCTCTCCTCTGTGCTCCGATCAGCAAGAATCACACCAAGATCTGCTGAAAAGAAATGGAAGAGAACAAACTCCTGCTGCCCTTGACCTTTACCGCACTCTCCTTTTCCTCCTTCTCTACTCTCTCCTCTGCTAAATGTACTTATTTCCAATCTGTAATCAAGCCTCCACTAACAACCCATGAAACTATTCTCTACCTTCTCCTCCTCCTAAACCCCTCCCCCCTCCTCCTCCCTCCTCTATCTCCCCTGATGACTTTGGCCTTCTTCTCTTCTAAAATCTCAGATATCCGCCAAACTCTTTAACACCTCTCCCTCCCCGCACCCCCTCCTGCTCCAACCACTACACCCACTGCATCCCCTACTAACTCACCCTCCTTCTCCACCTTCTTGCCCCTCTCAGACTCTGACCTCTCCTCCAGCTCCAGGGTCACAACCCACCACGTGTGCCCTGGACCCCTCCCCCTCACCTCTTTCAAGCTGCTGCTCCTGCTCTACTTCCCTTCATATCTCCCCTTCTCAACACCTCTCTACTTTCGGGTCTCTTTCCCTCTGCCTTCAAAAAGCCTCTATCACTCCCCTCCTCAAAAAAACCTACCGACCCCACCTCCCTTCAAGAGCTACCGTCCTGTCTCCTCCTACCCTTCCTCTCCAAAACCCTCGAGCGGACTGTACACCGCCAGCTCTCTTTTTCCTGTCCAACCACTCTCTGCTTGACCCTCTCCAATCTGGCTTCGCTCTGCTCACTCCACTGAAACCCCTCCTGTCTGTCACCAACTCACATAAGTGTGCCCAGCTGCCCTCTCTCCTCTGTCCTAATTCTCCTCGACCTCTCTGCCTTTGACACTGTTGATCACTCTATTCTACTATCATCTCTTGCTGACCTGGGGATCTCTGGCACTGCTCTGGCCTGGTTCTCCTCTTACCTCTCCAACCGCAATTACCAGGTAACCTGGCATGGAGCAACCTCCACACCTCACCCCTCTCTTAACTGGAGTCCCCCAAGGGGTCAGTCTTGGGTCCCTCTCCTGTTCTCTCTCTACACCCGCTCCTGGGCCCCTCATCGCATCCTAGGGTTTTCATACCATTTTTATGCTGATGATGCTCAGATTTTCCTCTCCTTCCCCACCTCTGACCATCTCCTCCTGTATCTCTACCTGTCTGTCTGCTATTTCCTCCTGGATGCACTCGCATCACCTCAAACTCAACCTCTCTAAATCTGACCTCCTTTTTTTCCCTCCTCCTCCCCTCCTCTGATCTCTCTATCTCTGTTCCTCTGGAATCTACCACACTCTCTCCTCTTCCTCTGCTAAGAACCTTGAGTCACCCTGGACCCCTGCCTCTTATTCCCAGCACATCTCCACTCTGCACGCACTTGCGATTCTTCCTGAGCAACATCCGAAGAATCAGGCCCTTCCTCACCAACTATGCTACCCAGCTCCTGGTCCAGGCCCTGGTACTCTCCCCGCCTAGACTACTGCAACTCACTCCTGGCTGGCCTCCCCGCGTCCGCCACCCATCCGCTCCAGCTCATCCAGAACTCTGCCCGCCTGGTGTTCTCTCTGCCTCGCTTCCGCCCACGCTACCCACTACTCCGCTCCACCCACTGGCTCCTTGACCGCTCGCATCCAGTTCAAGACTCTTGTACTAGCCTACAGATGCCTTGACCAGACTGCACCCAGCTACCTCCAGACCCTCATCTCTCCCTACACCCCCACTCTGACCTCTCCGCTCCGCCTGCACTAGAAGACTCATTTTACCTCCGCTCACTCCCCTGCCTCCAGGCCGCTCCTTCTCCACCTTGCTCCCGCAGTGGTGGAATGACCTTACTACAGATGTCAGGACTGCCCAGTCCCTGACCACATTCGGCGTGCCTCCTTAAGACTCCACCTCTTCAAACAGCACCTGTAGAACTCCTCTGTTGTATCCTGGGACACTATCACCCTTCATTTAAATCTGCTTTATTTTGCTCTTATCTGCCCCTATTTTACTGCATTTAATCCTGTACTTCAGAATATTGTAATCTGCCAAGTGTTTAACCTGTAGTATTTTGTACTTAATCATATCCTGATGTAACTATCACTATTTAATCATATCCTGATGTAACTTTCACTATTAATTGCTGTATTATTGAATTGTGGTTTGTCACACTTGAAAAAAAATATTTATTGTATTTCTTGCTCTTATTGTATGACTTGTATTGTAACACTTGAATGTATTTTATTTGCTTATGATTGTAAGTCGCCCTGGATAAGGGGCGTCTGCTAAGAAATAAATAATAATAATAATAATAATAATAATAATAATAATAATAATAATAAAAAAATGATATCTGAATGTACACATTTCTAAAAGCTGTATTTATTTTCTCCTCATTTCTGGCAGCCCATACTAACGCTCGGAACTTTTCGCATTTTTAAATCCCAACGGTCTCTGCTCAGTGAGTGGAATGTTCAGGAGCCGGTTGCCTAGCAGCGTCTCCCCTCCTTCTCTGCCCGCCCCCTCTCTCCCTCTCTCGTTGCTCCAGCTAGGAGTTCACATTCAGCTTCCTTAGATTATAGCGCCATTCTTTACTAACTTTTACAAAATGAGCTTATTGGGGGCTTTGTGTTTTTAAGATGGTTCAGGTGCAGTCCGGGCAGACTGACTGGAGCATCATTACAGTATACCGCAGAGCTCGGCTTTGTGTGGAGGCTGATACACAAAATAATGAGCGACTGGTAAAGAAATCACATGGATTGCTTTTTAATGGTAAGCGTGTAACAAACCTAATCTTAAGCAACGTCCATTAACTAGTATTTTATGACGGAAATACAAATAAACTACCCTGAACAATATAAACTCTCCAAAGCAGTAGGATTAAGTGGCGACAGAACCAAGAAAAATTGCTGGCTAAGTCAGGATTGTTTACAACACCTAGAAAATGGGAAGAAAAATTAAACCAGAAGAAGACAACACCAGAATTCAAATAGCAGATGTTATTGAATATGTGTGGAATATTATACTTGTAGACAGATGTGTTTATTATTATTTGTTTATTTAGCAGACGCCTTTATCCAAGGCGACTTACAGAGACTAGGGTGTGTGAACTATGCATCAGCTGCAGAGTCACTTACAACTACGTCTCACCCGAAAGACGGAGCACAAGGAGGTGAAGTGACTTGCTCAGGATCACACAATGAGTCAGTGGCTGAGCTGGGATTTGAACCGGGGACCTTCTAGTTACAAGTCCTTTTCTTTAACCACACAGCCTCCTGTCAAACATTTAGTGTACATGGGTTTGAATCAGACAGCATTTGGACCAGTCAAAATGTTTACCAGAACACGCATCAATACCAGTCATATAGGACAGATCAAAGCTTTCAGTAATGTACAGCCTAACATAGCCAATGTTGATTAAAGTGTTTACCAATGAGTCCATCAGGCAGTCCTTATAGAAAACACAATGTCCATGAAACAACAACAGCCAATACTTTGAAAGTCCCAAGCTGTTATATATCAGGTCTGTATTGAGAATGCAGTTGAGCCAGAACAGTTTAAACACAAAAACAAAACAAAACGAGACTTCTGAGCGGGGTGCTCGTTAAACCCTGATAAATAAACAAAAATGATAATAATCCCAAACAAACAGTCAGAACAGAACAGATAATCCAGCAGCAAAAACATTAGAGATTCCTCCCCATCAGGGGATCTCACCCGGTTCCTCCTTGGTCCTGTAGAGCTTGGAGTTTCCAACCAGGTAAGGAGACAAAAAGTGATGGTTTGGATAAGAAATGGATTAGTCACCGTTGTTGCTCTTAGGATAAAAATAAACCATTTGAATGATGTGGATAGTTTCAATTTGGCAGGAGATTAGATAACTGGTTACTTTCAAACTGGAAAATGGCAGATTAGAGAAAACACACTGTTTCTAACAACAAAAAAGATGATTGCTTCCCGGTCTCTCCTTTTACAGACCAGCAACCTTCCTCTTCAAAAAAAAACCCTGCTCCTTCCTCCAAACGCTCTGCATCCACAAAAACCACACCCGAAAAAGAATCACCCCAGAAAAAGGAACCCACTCCCCCTTCACAGGAAGTAATAGCCGTATTTAAAGAGCTCCCAGTTAAGATACTTAAAGACATAATGATTAATCAAGCTCAACAAGCCCTTTGCCAAGACAATTAGCAAAACACCTGAATCTAATTAGAATTTCCACGTGGAAATTAAGGAAAAGATCATTCAGTTAAAACAACGAGAGAGAGAGAGAGAGAGAGAGATTTGAGTTTTAAAATCCCTTTAATTAAATACATAAAACAAGATAGCCACAAAAGAAAACCATCACAGCAAAAAAACAACAATCAAGCAGTCAAAAAACAACCAAAGTTACAAAATAAAACTTTTTAGAGTGACAAGGTTAAAATAACAAACTGAGCTCCCCCTCCTCACTCACGTCACACAGCCCACCCTCCTCACACCACTTCTGTTTAAACTTGTCCAAGTCCTTTACCAAACGGTAATAAAACAAATCTACCTGAATCCTGCTGACAAGCAGGACTCCAAAAACACTCCAGGCATCAGTAAAACCAGTGGCTAAAATCTTGTTTTTTCGAGATTTATAAATGGCTAACTTCGCTTGACCAAGGATAAAATTAACAAGCACACATTTGACGCTGTTTTGACTTGTAGGTGATACTAAAACAAGTAACGTTTTACTAAAAAAATAACACCAAAAAAGACGCCAACAGGTCTGTTAAACGCTGGAAAATGGTAGCAATCGGGGGCAGTCAGTGAACAGGTGATACACAGTCTCGGAGGCAGGGCAGAAAGGACACTGTTCACTCACTCCAGGCTCCACATGGCTCAAGTAGCGGTTTGTGGCCACAATGCTGTGCAACACACGCCACTGCAGGTCTCCTGAGCGTTTGGGCAGGGGGGCAGTTTATACAGCGCCAACTCAGGAGCACGGCCTCACTCACCCCCAGGTGTGCCCTCCACTTAGTATCCACCAGATCTCTCAACTCGGGGGAGCAGTGAGATTTAACACACAGGTGGTACAGTTGTTTCTTCTCTGTGGCTTGAAAATGCAGCTCAGTGAGGCTGTGCACTGACAGCAGCCTCCCTGGCTGCTCTTCCTTCGCCAGGGGGACCGAGGGAGAGACCAGCACTGTGGGGGAACAACGGATCGGGTTCGAGGACCAGGCGTTCGTCCAGACACCTCTCCACAAACCCAGAGACAGCCGGGCTCAAGGAGGCCTTCAGGTCAGCCAGCATCTTCTCCAGGAACCTCTCTGATCTGATACCCAGCAACACACTCAGTTCCCTGCTGGACCTCCACCGAAAATCTGTGAATTCAATAAGATGGCCCAGTTTTGTAAAGTCCAGCATTTAAAAACACACCACACATAGTGACAGAATTAAAATGGCGTGATTAAAAATAGGATTAAAAAACAGGGGTTCTTCGAATATCCACTGGCTGCACAGGGAGAGTCAGTCCTGCTGGTGTGAAGGAGGTGCCAGGCATTAAACATAGTACTGTAAAAAGTGTCCAGTCCTGAGTTGGGGAATCTGTCAGGGAAATTAAAAAAGATGTCTGTCCAAACCTAGCCGGCCTGCCCGGTGCAACAGAGAAGGCCAGCCCCTGCCAGCACAGCCCGTGCAGTAAAGCAGCCGCTGGGCTGCCTGCAGTCGAAAACAGCCACCCTGCAAGACAGGTTAATCAGTCCCAAGCCCCCTCGTTTGGGGGAAGGTACAGCACCATGGGGCGCAGCCAGTGATGCCGGCTCCAGAAAAACTGCAACAAGCTCTTCTGGTTGCTCCCAACAGTCAGGGGGGGGATTCAGGCACACCAGTCTGTGCCACAGCATGGAGGCAGCCAGATTATTAATGATGAGCACCCTCCCCTTGAAAGACAACTGGGAGAGAAGCCACTGCCATCTCTGCAGCCGCCCCTGAACCTTCTCCAGCAGCCCCTCCCAGTTTTGCTGCATAAACTGTTCATTACCCAGGAACACTCCCAGGATCTTGAGACCAACTGTATTCCAGGACAAGGTCTGGGGTAAGGAGGGAGGAGAAGCACCCTTCCAGCTGCCAACCAGGTACGCCCCCACTCTTGGTCCAGTTGACCCGGGCTGTGAGCCCCCTCTCATAGGTATGGATGCAATCCTGCAGGGTGGCTACATCTCGGTCTCCAGTGACAAAAGACATTCAGGTCATCAGCATAGGCAGAGAGTTGTATGGGCAGGGCGTGGGGCAGTGCAGGCACTGCCAGGCCAGTCAGGTGCAGGCAGAGCTGATGCAGCAGGGCTCTATGCAGAGGGGTACAGCATTCGGAGAGACAGCATCCCTGCGAATCCCCCTCTGAACTGGAAGGGCCGACTCAGGCTGTTGTTCACCTTCACTGTACTAAACACATTAAAATACAAAGATTAATATAAGAAATAAAAACAGGACCAAAACCAAAAGCCTTCAATGTGGCAAATAAATATTTGTGATCAACCCTGTCAAATGCCTTCTCTTGGTCAAGCGAAATTAAGCCAAAATTCAGGTTAAAAAGTTTGGATACATTTAAAAGGTCCCGAATTAAAAAAGAGGTTGTCGGCGATGGAGCGACCGGGCACACAGTAAGACTGATCGGTGCACCACTGGCGCCAGACAGCCCCGCAGCCGGACAGCCAGAGCCTTGGAAAACAACTTGTAGTCACAACAGAGAAGAGACACTGGACGCCAGTTCTTAAGGTTACACAAGTCCCCTTTTTAGGCAGCATGGTGATAACGGCTCGGCGACAGCTCAGTGGGAGTATTCCTCCCTGATACACTCAGTCAACACATGGTACAGATCCTGACCCAGCAAGGGCCAGAAGTGCTTGAAAACTCTGGCTGCAGTCCATCGATGCGGGCGCCTTGCTGTTGGACAGCTGCATAACAGCTTTGGAAAGCTCTTGAAATGTGAGGGGAGAATCCAGTTCCTGCTCTCCCTCTCACTCAATCTGGGGAGACCTTGATGTATTTGTGCACCGCAGCCAGCAGGTCTCCAGCCCTTCAGATTTATATAATTCACTATAAAATTCCACTGCCACCTGGTGCAGCTCCGCTGGGCTGCTCACCTCCTTCCCACAGGGCAGCCTCAGACAATGTATCTGTCTGTTCTAGCCTCCTCTTCTCCAGGCCGAAGAAGAAGGCTGTGGGAGCATCCATGTCTCTTAGCTGAGTGAAGCGTGCCCTGAGCAGCGAGCCCTGCACCCTCTCCTCCAGCAGCCTGCCCAGACACTGCCTCCTTTCCCGTAGGTTCTGACACGCTGTCTCACTGCTCTGGCCATCCAGCTGCCTCTCCAACTCTAATATCTCTCTCCAGCTCACTGACTGCCCTGCCACACACCTAGTGGAGTACTGAGTGTACTGTTGGCAAAACACTTCAATCTGTACTTTACCAATGTCCCACCACTGTCTCAGGCTGTCAAAAGTGACGCATCTAGGTTCGCCAATTGGCACAAAAAATTTTCACAAAACTTTAGGTCTTGAAGGAGTTTGATGTTAAAATGCCAATAAGATTTAACAGGAATTTCAGAAGGTAAAGAAACAGTGGTGGACACAAAGTGGTGATCAGATAATGGCGAGGGGAAATATGGCAACCAATAAACTTATTGCTGTGAGTTCTAGTGGTATAAAATCTATCTAACCTCGCACCAGAGAGCTGACTATGTTGTAATTTAATCCAAGTATATTGTTTAACATTGGGGTGAGCAGTTCTCCAAACATCCACTAGGCTGTGTGTATTTACAACAGCAGTCAGTTTACAGACAGACTGGGGATGGGGTTCCCGTGGTTGCGATCAAGATTAAAATTCAAAGTACAATTAAAATCCCCTACCACAGTAAATGTGCGGGTCACACTTTCCCAATAGCTCTGATAATTTATTAAAAAATAAAATCCGTTCTCCCCCTAGGTTAGGAGCATAAATATTAATAAGATCAATAAAAGTCCCCCCAAGCTTAACGTGCACTCTTAAAAGTTTCCCTGGTATAAATTCATCAATTGATAAAATCTCTGCGCCCAATCCAGGAGAAAATAAAACAGCAACCCCCCCACTGAGATTCGAGCCGTGGCTTAAAATACAATCACCTTTCCACTCAGACAGCCAGTGAGTCTGGTTAGCGCTGTCTGAGTGCGTCTCTTGTAAAAAAACTATATCTGCCCGTTTTTGGTTAATAAAATCAAATAATTCGGCTCTCTTTTAAAATCTCTACAACCATTAATATTAAAAGTTGCTAAAATTAGTTTCTCCATGGATAATAAAGTGAGGCATGCATTTAAAAAATAAAACAAGCAAGGATAAAAGTATGCACTGTAAAATAATCCATTTCAATGCTTGGTTTTAGTTAAACATTTACGGAACTACTAACACATTTTTTTCAAACGATAGCGTTTTTCTGATCAAACCGGGGCCAAAGTTGTTTTCCTGAGAATAATATTGGCAGACAACAAAAACAATTTCAAATCGGGGAAAAAGGATGAAACTTCAACCCCCTCTTACCTTTTGTCTTACCTAAAAAGTCGTTAATCTGAGCAAGTGTGTATAATTTTCGCTTGGAGGTTTATTAGCCGGAGGTCAGAGAGCTGCAAAGAAGTCAGAAACCTCTCCGTCATCCTCCTCTTCCTCTCCGCCTCCGACATCCCCCACTCCTCGTTCCACTGCCCCTCTTCATGGTCACCTCCGATTCTCTAGGTCGCCTCCCACAATCTCCTGGCCCGCAACCAACGCCGTCTCTGCAGCTCCAGTCGGCTCAGAAGGGCATCCGGGGGTTAAGACAGCGACAGCACCAGCATGAGAACTGGTGCTCACGTCCTCAGCCTTCCCGAACAGGAGGGTTCGCCCGGCCAAGATGAGACTCAGCCTTGCGCTCCCTCCTAGCTCGAGTCACCGGGCGGCAGTATGGGGCGGTGTGCCTGACCCTGACTGCCACTGTCCACGGAGGCGGAGCTCGCCCCGCCGCACACAGGGGCTGAGACCCTCCGCTGCTGGCTTGGGAAACCAGCAGGGGCCCAAGATCGACTCCCTCCCGCTCCCAAGCCACTACAGAATGCTTTTTTTTTCATTTTTCTTTTTTAATTATTCCTGTGAACATGCCGTCACTTTCAGTCACAGTAGCACTGACTGCGGGGAGTCTCCGGGCAGCAGTCTGCACCAAGGGCTCCTGCACTTCAGCTGGTCTCGATCGTCAGGGTGGGGTACAGGTCGCTGTCTGGCGGTTCTTGTTCCTGAGCTCCCGAAGCCTCCCGGCTGCCTCGCCATCGCCAGCGGCAGTACTAGCAGGGGGGGGTTCGGTTGTAATTTGGGACAGGTATGTTTAAAGATGCCCCTGTGCTCCACAATTAAAACATTTCATGGTGTCTGTAGTAGCAAACACAACATAATCTCTGCGTCAACACTGAATTTCCAAGCAACATTAAGCTCAGTATCGGGTTGTGTAACAACACAAACACTTGCCGCCTGAAAGACATTACGTGTTTAATTTCTTCTGTTTTACAGCCCAGCGGAATCATCTTAAAAGGGGACATTATCTTCCCATATCGAGACAGTTCTCTATCTAACAGTGCGTTATCTATAAAAGGAGGAACATTAGAAATAACAACTTTAGTGAGGGGGGTCGACAAAGGCATCGCTGTAACTAGGGAATTTCTAACTGAAAAACCCTCCTCTACTATACGATTCACCAATCGCTCCTGACTCAGGAAAACAACAAGGGCCTTATTCATCCTCGAAGCAGATTTAACATTATCAAACCCAACCACTCCTCCCACCGCTAACAGCACCTCTTCCACAGAGACGGAGCTATCAGGAACACACCTGAAGCCATGTCTCCGGGTTAAACCACACGTCCCACCCGAGCGAGAACCCGTCGGGGTCCGCAAATCTATCAACTTGTTATATAAATAAATAAACAAACAACCAACCAAATAAATAAATAAATAAATAAATATATAATATAGAAAAAAAGAATGCCGTGAGAGCCGATCTAGCAACAACTCACACACGCTCCCAAACTCACACGCCCCTCCCACAACCCACAATCCTCCGAGAGAGAGAGAGAGAGAGATATTTAGTGAATTATTACAAAACAAATATGTATATATATATATATATATATATATATATATATATATATATATATATATATATTTTCTTCTTCAAAATGTTTTGTTTAATTCTAAGACAAAAAATAGATAAATAATTGCAAATATAAATCTGATTAAATCTTTGTCCATCACAATGTGGAATATCCAGGGCCTGAGCTCCTCAGTGTTTGGGCTGAAAGCACAGCCCCAGAGTTTATAGAGAGAGAGTGAAAGGCCTGGATATCATCATCCTGCAGGAAACATGGTGCAGGGCAGGCGTGTCCACTCACTGTCCCTCAGGCTATAGGGAGATCATAGTGCCCTCACTGAAAAAGACCACAGTCAGACGAGGCAGAGACTCTGGGGGAATAATCATTTGGTACAAAGCAGAGCTCACCAACTCAATAGAGCCAATTAAACGAGGAGAGTCACATTTGTGGCTTAAAATCAGCAGAAATATTGTCTCTGCACAAAATGAAATCTTCCTGTGTGCAATATATATCCCCCCTCAGGATCCCCATACTATAGTGAGGAAACCTTTACCAGTCTCCACACAGAGATCTGCCACTTCCAGGCCCAGGGAAATGTTCTGATCTGTGGAGATCTGAACGCCAGGACAGGCAAGCAGCCTGACTTCACCAGCACACAGGGAGACCAACATATATTCAGGCAAAAACCCCTATATTCCAGCCCTATTGTCTCCCAGAGAAACAGCTATGATAGAGAAATAAATCAAAGTGGGAGACAATTACTGCAACTCTGTCAAGGCCTGGGCCTGTACATTATTAACGGGTAGGATCCGGGGGACTCTTTAGGAAGACACACCTACAGCTCAGCTCTTGGCAACAGTGTAGTAGATTACACCATTACTGACCTCGACCCTTCCTCTATTAGTGCATTCACTGTCAGGCCAATATCTCCTCTGTCAGACCACAGTCAAATAACTGTGTTCCTTAAAAGAACAGAGCAGACCAGCAACACACAGACACAGCCCTGCAAGCTGTATAACCTCCATCATTCCTACAGATGGGCTCCAAACAGTGCAGAAGAATACCAGAAAGCAATCAGCCATCCAAAAATCCAATCACTATTAAACACCTTTCTGGTTACACCACATACTCACAGTAAACTGGGAGTAAATCTAGCTGTAGAAAACCTGAATGAAATATTTAGACAGGCAGCTTTAAAATCCAAACTAAAAATAATTGGAACACTCAAAGAAAAAACTGAAAGAAGAAAATTGGTTTGATGAAGATTGTAAAAAATATAAGGAAAAGACTTAGGCAATTATCAAATCAAAAACATAGACAACCAGACAACCAAGATTTACGCCTCAGCTACTGTGAAACTCTAAATTACTATAAACGCACACTAAAACAGAAAAAAAAAATAACCACATCAACAAGCAACTGACAGAAATCGAGGAGTCCATTAACTCAAACCGATTCTGGGAACATTGGAAAAAACTAAATAAATCAAAACCAGAAGAATTGGCCATACAAAATGGAAATATATGGAAAAACCATTTTGAAAAACTCTATCAAAACATAACACACAATGAACAACCATTAGATCAAAACAATATTTATGAAAAACTGAAAAAACTAGAATTGTCAATTAAAGACAACCAGAATCCACTGGACTCTCCAATCACTGCGCAGGAACTTAAAGAGAAACTGCAGACCCTCCAGAATAGGAAAGCCAGCGGGGTAGACAGCGTCTCCAATGAGATGCTGAAGCACAGCAGCCCTAAGCTGCAGGAGGCCCTCACGCAAACTGTTTAACCTGATACTAAGTGTGGGCTACTTCCCTGACATCTGGAACCAAGGGATTATATCCCCTGTCTTTAAGAGTGGAGACAAATTCGACCCCAGTAACTACCGGGGCATCTGTGTGAGCAGTAATCTGGGGAAGGTGTTCTGCAGTATCATTAACACTGGATACTGGCCTTCCTTACCGAACACAGTGTCTTGAGTAAGAGTCAGATTGGCTTCCTACCAAAACACCGCACTACTGATCATATTTACACCCTACACACCTAATAGACAAACATGTAAACCAAAATAAAAATAAATTATTTGCTTGCTTTATAGATTTCAAAAAGGCTTTTTGATTCAATCTGGCACGAAGGATTATTTTATAAACTCCTCCAAAGTGGTGTAGGAGGTAAAACCTATGACACAATTAAATCAATGTATACGGAAAATAAATGTGGTGTAAAGATTGGCAATAAAAGAACACAATTCTTCTCACAGGGGCGTGGGAGTGAGACAGGGGTGCAGTTTGAGCCCAACACTGTTCAACATCTACATCAATGAATTGGCCACAGTGTTGGAGCAATCTGCAGCCCTGGCCTCACTCTGCTTGATACTGAAATTAAATTCCTGCTCTCACGGGGATGACCTGGTCCTGCTGTCGCCCACAGAGCAGGGGCTGCAGCAGAGCCTGTCAGTGCTGGAGCAGTACTGTCAGACCTGGGCCCTGGCAGTAAACATGAACAAAACTAAAATCATGATATTTCAAAAAACCCAGATATCAGGAAAGTAGATACATCTTCACACTACACCACACCACAATAGAACACTGCATGCACTACACCTACCTGGGCCTAAACATCAGCGCATCAGGTAGCTTTTATGACAGTGAATGCACTGAGAGAGAAGGCCGCAGGGCTTTCTATTCCATAAACAAAAAGCTTTATATAAAACTCCCCATTAGAATTTGGCTCAAAATTTTTGAAAGTGTTATCAAACCCATTGCCCTCTATGGCAGTGAAGTGTGGGGTCCGCTCACAGAGCAGGATTACACTAAATGGGATAAACACCCAATAGAAGCCCTGCACACAGAGTTCTGCAAAACATCCTGCAAATACAGAGAAAAAAACACCAAACAACGCGTGCAGGGCAGAACTAGGTCAATATCCATTATTGATCTCAATACAAAAAGAGCAATTAAATTTTGGCTTCATCTAAAACAAAGCAACCCAAACTCCTACCACAGTAAAGCTCTGCAGTACCAAGAACTGAGCCAAAAGAAGAGTCCCCTCAGCCAGCTGGTCCTGAAGCTCACTGCACTAACTAACACCAACCAGCCTCAGGACAGCACTGCTCCAACACAGACAATTCGAGTTAACCAAATTATAACACAACACAAACAAAACTACCTCACCTATTGGGACACACACACAAAAACACAAAGCAAATTAGAGTGCTATCGGGCCTAAAAGACACTACACCCTGGCTGAATACCTGAGCAGGGTGAAAGACAACAAGCAGAGGCAGATCCTAACCAAATACAGGCTCAGTGAGCACAGCCTGGCCATAGAAACAGGCCGACACAGGCAGACCTGGCTGCCCAAAGAGGACCGGCTGTGTCATCACTGTCCACTCCAACAAGTAGAGACAGAGATGCACTTTCTACTGCAGTGTACAAAATACACAGAAATAAGGAAACTTTCTTCCCACAAATAAAAAAAAATCTCTGCAAAACATTCCCAGACCTGCCAGACTCTCAAAAACTCCCAATCCTCCTCGAGAGGAGTCCAGCTGTGTCCAACTGGCAGCCCAGTACACAGCTGCCTGTCACAGCCTGAGGGACAAACAGTGAGCACTCTACATTAGTTCAAGTCTTGTTATATTTCATTGTTGTTATTGTTAACTTATTAATAACGTGGTTATTATTTATATTTGTTTACCATTATTATTATCATTATTATTCTCATCAGTGTTATTGTCTATTTAATGTTCAGATGATGTACTGTGTGTACATTGCTTTGGCAATACTGTGAATAATGGTCATGCCAATAAAGCACCTTTGAATTTGAATTTGAGAGGGGGCGGGGCAGAGAAGGAGGGGGAGACGCTGCTAGGCAACCGGCTCCTGAACATTCCACTCCGCTGAGCAGAGACCGTTAGGATTTAAAAATGCCAAAGTTCCGAGCGGCGTTAGTATGGGCTGCCAGAAATGAGGAGAAAATAAATACAGCTTTTTATAAATGTGTGCATTCAGATATCATTTATAAATCTAGTTACAAGATCTAACAGTTAGCTAAATATTTAAATACATCTTAAATATCTTAACTAGATTTAACATTTAGCTAAATATTTAACTGGCCGCTAAATCTGAATATTTAACAATTAGCATAACATAATTGTACCTGTGTGTGTCTCAGTGTGTTTGTCTCAGTGTGTGTGTCTCAGTGTGTGTGTGTGTCTCAATGTGTGTCTCAGTGTGTGTTTGTGTCTCAGTGTGTTTGTATCTCAGTGCGTGACTGTGTGTGTCTCAGTGTGTGAGTTTCTCAATGTGTGTGTCTCTGTGTGTGTGTGTCTCAGTGTGTCTGTCTCAGTGTGTGTGTGTGTGTTTGTGTCTCAGTGTGTGTCTCAGTGTGTGTCTCTCAGTGTGTGTGTGTGTGTCTCAGTGTGTTTGTCTCAGTGTGTGTGTGTGTGTGTGTGTGTTTCTCACTGTGAGTGTTTCAGTGTGTGTCTGTGTGTGTGTCTCAGTTTGTGTGTGTCTGTGTCTCAGTGTGTGTGTGTTTCAGTGTGTTTGTCTCACTGTGTGTGTCTCGGTGTGTGTGTCTCGGTGTGTGTGTGTGTCTGTGTGTGCGTGTGACTGACACACACACACACACACCCGCACAAGGATCACAGAGAAGTTTGGTGCCAAACCAATTATTTTTATTTAAGAACAATAATAAACAAAAAGCTAATTGAACAAAATATCAAACAATTTGAGGAAAGAAAAAGTGGAAACCAAAAAGAACTATTTATAGTCACCTAATCACAGGTACTGACTCCAATAACTGAGTCCAACCACAGAGCTGCAAAACTGCCCTCTGATCTGCACAAAAGACGATCCTGACTGAACAAAACTAACAGCCTTTATACCCTTCAGACCTCCCCTCCTCCAGAATAAACCATTCTGCAGGTGGGTATATAGAAACAAACCAGCAAACAGTTATCAAGAATAAATAAAAGTATTCAAAAAGAAACAAATCAATGAATATATATATATAAAAAACATTAATCTAACACGTGCATTAAAACTATGCTTTAAAACAAGCAGAGGGAAACGTACTTAAAATCAGCTGTCCCCTTAAAATATCTTCTATAGGTACTGCCCTGACTACAGGGAAGTCAGTACTCAGGAAATCAATAAAAGCTTCCCTCACAAACATGGCTGCTTCCCCACTTCCTGTCAAGATGGAGGACCTCACCACCACACCCAACTCAGGTTACCTGAACCATTGCATATCAGTTTATCTCAACAATAGTACTGCAATACATTGTTCTGGAAGTGTGCTCCTTTCCAAACCAGCTCTCTAAACCGTACTCTTCATTAACCTTTCTTTTGATTTTCAAGACACTCCCAACCACAGGCCTCCAGTCCCATTACAACAGGAAGTGAATTTTGTTTTATTATTTTCCTTACTAGACACAAGGATCAGCAACACCATACAAAAACAGATTAAAAACATTTGCAGTAAATGTCCAGATACATACTGAGACAATGTGAGCGTCTCCTCCCTCACACTCCTCCTCCTCCTCCTCCTCATCATCCTTATCTTCCTCATCAGGTCAATCAGGCTTGGCTGTTTCCAGACTTGACCCTTGACCGTTGTGACTTGAGACTTGACATAAATATATATATTAGAACAAACAGTTCTAGTAAATGTCCACACGGTGGCAGCATTGTATAAGGAATAAGAACATAAGAAATTTTACCTACGAGAGCAGGCCCCATTCAGCCCATCTTGCTCGTTTGGTTGTTAGTAGCTTATTGATCCCAGAATGTCATCAAGCAGCTTCTTGAAGGATCCCAGGGTGTCAGCTTCAACAACATTACTGGGGAGTTGGTTCCAGACCCTCATAATTCTGCAAAAAAAAAAGTGCCTCAATTTTCTGTTCTGAATGCCCCTTTATCTAATCTCCATTTGTGACCCCTGGTCCTTGTTTCTTTTTTCAGGTTGAAAAAGTCCCCTGGGTCGACATTGTCTATACCTTTTAGGATTTTAAATGCTTGAATCAGATGCAGCATAGTCTTCTTTGTTCAAGACTGAATAGATACAATTCTTTGAGCCTGTCTGCATACGACATGCCTTTTTAAAACCGGGATAATTCTGGTTGCTCTTCTTTGCACTCTTTCTAGAGCAGCAATATCCTTTTTGTAACGAGGTGACCAGAACTGAACACAATATTCTAGGTGAGGTCTTACTAATGCATTGTAAAGTTTTAACATTACTTCCCTTGATTTAAATTCAACACTTCTCCCAATATATCCGAGCATCTTGTTGGCCTTTTTTATAGCTTCCCCACATTGTCTAGATGAAGACATTTCTGAGTCAACATAAACTCCTAGGTCTTTTTCATAGATTCCTTCTTCAATTTCAGTATCTCCCATATGATATTTATAATGCACATTTTTATTGCCTACATGCAATACTTTACACTTTTCTCTATTAAATGTAATTTGCCATGTGTCTGCCCAGTTCTGAATGCTGTCTAGATCATTTTGAATGACCTTTGCTGCTGCAACAGTGTTTGCCACTCCTCCTATTTTTGTGTCAGCTGCAAATTTAACAAGTTTGCTTACTATACCAGAATCTAAATCATTAATGTAGATTAGGAATAGCAGAGGACCTAATACTGATCCCTGTGGTACACCACTGGTTACCTCGCTCCATTTTGAGGTTTCTCCTCTAATCAGTACTTTCTGTTTTCTACATGTTAACCACTCCTAATCCATGTGCATGCATTTCCTTGAATCCCTACCGTTTCAGTTTGAGAATTAATCTTTTATGCAGGACTTTGTCAAAAGCTTTCTGGAAATCTAAATAAACCATGTCGTATGCTTTGCAATGATCCATTTTCAATGTTGCATCCTCAAAAAAGTCAAGCAGGTTAGTTAGACATGATCTCCCTTTCCTAAAACCACGCTGACTGGCTCCCAGGATATTGTTACCATATAGGTAATTTTCCATTTTGGATCTTATTATAGATCCATAAGTTTACATATAATAGAAGTCAAGCTTATTGGTCTGTAGTTACCTGGTTCTGTTTTGTCTCCCTTTTTGTGGATCGGTATTACGTTTGCTATTTTCCAGTCTGTCGGTACAACCCCTGTGTCAAGAGACTGTTGCATGATCTTGGTTAGCGGTTTGTAAATAACTTCTTTCATTTCTTTGAGTACTATTGGGAGGATCTCGTCTGGCCCAGGGGATTTGTTTATTTTAAGAGCTCCTAGTCCCTTTAACACTTCTGCCTCTGTTATGCTAAAGTTATTTAAAATTGGATAGGAACAGGTCGACATGTGGGGCATGTTGTCCGTGTCCTCCTTTGTAAAAACTTGTTAAAAGTAATCATTTAATATATTTGCTATTTTTTTTTTTCTTTGTCTATGATTTTGCCATTTGTGTCTCTTAGACATTTAACCTCCTCTCTTACTGTTATAATATTGGAAAAACGTTTTGGAATTGGTTTTAGCCCCCTTAGCAATGTTCATTTCTGTCTCTCTCTTGGCCTTTCTAACTTCCTTTTTTGACTTGTGTTTGCAGTTCAAACAGGAGGAGTGGCAAACACTGTTGCAGCAGCAAGGTCATTCAAAATGATCTTGACAGCATTCAGAACTGGGCAGACACATGGCAAATGACATTTAATAGAGGAAAGTGGAAGGTACTGCACGCAGGCAATACATTTCTCCCCCCTTTCCTTTCTATACTGGTTAATTGTGGGCTCTAGTTTTTTATTTAACATCACTGAGTCCCTTGTCCCTGTGGATTGCAACCACAATGTAGAAACATCTAGAGAATGGATGGGAATGGGCAATAAACATCACTGCTGTTTCTCTTAAAGCGTGTTTATTTATTTCTAATACTGGACTCTGTCTTAATACTGTATTACATTTTGAATATGAATATAGCTGAGTTATTAATTGTAGATAATACTTAGAATTCCAGATACACATTTAGCATTAAAAAGCAATCCATATGATTTCTTTACCAGTCGTTCATTATTTTGTGTATCAGCCTCCACACAAAGCCGAGCGCAGTGCGGTATACTGTAATGATGCTGCAGTCAGTCTGCCCGGACTGCACCTGAACCATCTTAAAAACACGAAGCCTCCAATAAGCTCATTTGTAAAAGTTAGTAAAGAATGGCGCTATATAATCTAAGGAAGCTGAATGTGAACTCCTAGCTGGAGCAACGAGAGAGGGAGAGAGGGGGCGAGGCAGAGAAGGAGGGGGAGACGCTGCTAGGCAACCGTTCATTCAGATATCATTTAGAAATCTAGTTACAAGATTAAACACAATATTACAATATTAAATCTTAGCTAGATTTAACATGTGTGTGTGTGTGTGTGTGTCAGTACCTGTGTGTCAGTGTGTGTGTGTGTGTTTTTGTCAGTACCTGTGTGTGTCAGTACCTGTGTGTCAGTGTGTGTGTGCGTGTTTTTGTCAGTACCTGTGTGTGTCAGTACCTGTGTGTGTTCTGGGATAAGGAAGATAAGATAAGATCTGGGATAAGGAAGAACTGCCCTCACAGCTCAGGGACGCTCTGGTAGTGACAAGAACTGCCCACGGAGCTCAGGGACGCTCTGATAGTGACAATCTTCAAAAAGGGAGACAAGGCAGATTGTGGGAACTACAGGGGCATCTCCCTCCTGTCAACCACGGGCAAAGTAGTTCTACCCTTGTCTGAAGAAGTTCTCCCAGAATCGCAGTGTGGTTTCCGCCCATCCAGAGGTACTGCAGACGTGATCTTCACAGCACGCCAACTACAAGAGAAACGCTGGGAACAAAAGCAGCCATTGTACTTGGCCTTCATAGACCTAACGAAAGCCTTTGACACAGTTAACCACCACGCTCTCTGACGGATTCTCTCGAAATACGGCTGCCCTGACAAGTTCATCGGAATACTGAGGCTGCTGCATGACAGCATGTCTGCCACAGTGCTCAGCAACAGCGGCTCTGAGTCAGAGCCCCTCACTGTGGATTCAGGGGTCAAACAGCGGCTCTGAGTCAGAGCCCCTCACTGTGGAGTCAGGGGTCAAACAGCGGCTCTGAGTCAGAGCCCCTCACTGTGGAGACAGGGGTCAAACAGCGGCTCTGAGTCAGAGCCCCTCACTGTGGAGTCAGGGGTCAAACAGCGGCTCTAAGTCAGAGCCCCTCACTGTGGAGACAGGGGTCAAACAGCGTCTCTGAGTCAGAGCCCCTCACTGTGGAGACAGGGGTTAAACAGCGGCTCTGAGACGGAGCCCCTCACTGTGGATTCAGGGGTCAAACAGCGGCTCTGAGTCGGAGCCCCTCACTGTGGAGACAGGGGTCAAACATCGGCTCTGAGTCAGAGCCCCTCACTGTGGAGACAGGGGTCAAACAGCGGATCTGAGTCAGAGCCCCTCACTGTGGAGACAGGGGTCAAACAAGCTTGGCTCTGAGTCAGAGCCCCTCACTGTGGAGACAGGGGTCAAACAGCGGCTCTGAGTCAGAGCCCCTCACTGTGGAGACAGGAGTCAAACAGCATCTCTGAGTCAGAGCCCTTCACTGTGGAGTCAGGGGTCAAACAGCGTCTCTGAGTCAGAGCCTCTCACTGTGGAGACAGGGGTCAAACATCGGCTCTGAGTCAGAGCCCCTCACTGTGGAGACAGGGGTCAAACAGCGGATCTGAGTCAGAGCCCCTCACTGTGGAGACAGGGGTCAAACAGCGGCTCTGAGTCAGAGCCCCTCACTGTGGAGACAGGGGTCAAACAGCGTCTCTGAGTCAGAGCCCCTCACTGTGGATTCAGGGGTCAAACAAGCGGCTCTGAGTCGGAGCCCTCACTGTGGAGACAGGGTCAAACATCGGCTCTGAGTCAGAGCCCCTCACTGTGGAGACAGGGGTCAAACAGCGGATCTGAGTCAGAGCCCCTCACTGTGGAGACAGGGGTCAAACAGCGGCTCTGAGTCAGAGCCCCTCACTGTGGAGACAGGGGTCAAACAGCGTCTCTGAGTCAGAGCCCCTCACTGTGGAGACAGGAGTCAAACAGCGTCTCTGAGTCAGAGCCTCTCACTGTGGAGACAGGGGTCAAACAGCGGCTCTGAGTCAGAGCCCCTCACTGTGGAGACAGGAGTCAAACAGCATCTCTGAGTCAGAGCCCCTCACTGTGGAGACAGGGGTCAAACATCGGCTCTGAGTCAGAGCCCCTCACTGTGGAGTCAGGGGTCAAACAGCGGCTCTGAGTCAGAGCCCCTCACTGTGGATTCAGGGGTCAAACAGCGGCTCTGAGTCAGAGCCCCTCACTGTGGAGTCAGGGGTCAAACAGCGGTTTTGAGTCAGAGCCCCTCACTGTGGAGACAGGGGTCAAACAGCGGCTCTGAGTCAGAGCCCCTCACTGTGGAGACAGGGGTCAAACAGCGGCTCTGAGTCAGAGCCCCTCACTGTGGAGACAGGGGTCAAACAGCGGCTCTAAGTCAGAGCCCCTCACTGTGGAGACAGGAGTCAAACAGCATCTCTGAGTCAGAGCCCCTCACTGTGGATTCAGGGGTCAAACAGCGGCTCTGAGTCGGAGCCCCTCACTGTGGAGACAGGGGTCAAACATCGGCTCTGAGTCAGAGCCCTCACTGTGGAGACAGGGGTCAAACAGCGGCTCTGAGTCAGAGCCCCTCACTGTGGAGACAGGGGTCAAACAGCGGCTCTGAGTCAGAGCCCCTCACTGTGGAGACAGGGGTCAAACAGCGTCTCTGAGTCAGAGCCCCTCACTGTGGAGACAGGAGTCAAACAGCATCTCTGAGTCAGAGCCCCTCACTGTGGAGTCAGGGGTCAAACAGCGTCTCTGAGTCAGAGCCCCTCACTGTGGAGACAGGGGTCAAACAGCGGCTCTGAGTCAGAGCCCCTCACTGTGGAGACAGGGGTCAAACAGCGGCTCTGAGTCAGAGCCCCTCACTTTGGAGACAGGGGTCAAGGGCGGCTCTGAGTCAGAGCCCCTCACTGTGGAGACAGGGGTCAAACAGCGTCTCTGAGTCAGAGCCCCTCACTGTGGAGACAGGGTCAAACAGCATCTCTGAGTCAGAGCCCCTCACTGTGGAGTCAGGGGTCAAACAGCGTCTCTGAGTCAGAGCCCCTCACTGTGGAGACAGGGTCAAACAGCGTCTCTGAGTCAGAGCCCCTCACTGTGGAGACAGGAGTCAAACAGCATCTCTGAGTCAGAGCCCCTCACTGTGGAGTCAGGGGTCAAACAGCGTCTCTGAGTCAGAGCCCCTCACTGTGGAGACAGGGTCAAACAGCGGCTCTGAGTCAGAGCCCCTCACTGTGGAGACAGGGGTCAAACAGCGGCTCTGAGTCAGAGCCCCTCACTGTGGAGACAGGGGTCAAACAGCGGCTCTGAGTCAGAGCCCCTCACTGTGGAGACAGGGGTTAAACAGCGGCTCTGAGACGGAGCCCCTCACTGTGGATTCAGGGGTCAAACAGCATCTCTGAGTCAGAGCCCCTCACTGTGGAGTCAGGGGTCAAACAGCGTCTCTGAGTCAGAGCCCCTCACTGTGGAGA
This sequence comes from Huso huso, assembly GCA_036884735.1. NCBI lineage: Eukaryota > Metazoa > Chordata > Actinopteri > Acipenseriformes > Acipenseridae > Huso > Huso huso. Next base: position 112,632 of record JAHFZB010000063.1, read on the forward strand.
CAGGGGTCAAACAGCGGCTCTGAGTCAGAGCCCCTCACTGTGGAGACAGGGGTCAAACATCAGCTCTGAGTCAGAGCCCCTCACTGTGGATTCAGGGGTCAAACAGCGGCTCTGAGTCAGAGCCCCTCACTGTGGAGTCAGGTGTCAAACAGGGCTGCATCATCGCACCCACCCTGTTTGCCATTTTCATTGCTGCCATTCTTCACCTCATTGGCCAAGACCTGCCACAGGGAATTCAAATCCTGTACCCAACAGATGGCAGGCTGTTCAACCTCAGCAGGTTCAATGCTAAAAGCAAAGTCGTCACCACCACCATCATGGAGCTTCAGTACGCCAACGATGATGCTATGGCAGCGCACTCCGCAGAAGACCTCCAGTGTATCCTGAATGCTTTTGCCAAGGCATACAGGATCCTGGGTCTAGCCTTGAATATAAAGAAGAATCAAGTTCTTCACCAACCGCCACCAAAAAAGCCCTCTTCTCTGCCCACAATACAAGTCGACAATAACACCCTTGAAAATGTTGATCACTTTTCATACCTCGGCAGCGTTCTCTCCTCCAAAGCAGACATTGACTCAGAGATAAACCACCTCCTGAGGTGTGCCAGTGGAGCTTACGCAAGACTGAGAAAAAGAGTCTTCAAAGACCATGACCTACAGGTCCACACAAAACTCCTGGTCTACAAAGCTGTTGTTCTCCACACACTGCTATACGCAGCCGAAACATGGACCACCTACAGGAGGCACCTGAAAGCTCTGGAACAACACCACCAAAAGATCCTTACGGAAAATCCTGAGGATCAGCTGGGAGGACAGACGCACCAACACCAGCGTTCTGGAGGAGGCCAACATAAACAGCATCACCACTACCATAATGCAACACCAACTCCGATGGACAGGCCATGTCATCCGCATGCCCAACTCACGCCTCCCGAAACAGATCATGTACTCCCAGCTGAGGGAAGGTCAGCGAGCCCCTGGCGGGCAAAAGAAACGCTACAAAGACAACATCAAAACAAACCTGAAGAAATTCAACATCACCTCCAACACCTGGGAAGACATTGCACTAAACAGACACCGCTGGAGGAAAATCATTGAAGAGGGGGCTGCACTACATGAAAAGGATCTTCGCTGTGCCGCGGAGGACAAGCGGCAGCTACGCAAGGAGAGACTCAACACCAGGAAGAACCAACTACCAACCACAACCAACACTCACCCCTGCCCACACTGCACCAAAATATGAGGCTCCCGGATAAGCCTTTACAGCCAACTGAAGAGCCACAAATAGAAAACCCTATGGAGGACAATCATACTCGACTCGAGTGATCGCCGATGATGATGATGTGTGTGTGTGTGTGTCTCAGTGTGTGTGTGTGTGTCTCAGTGTGTGTGTCTCAGCTTTGTGTGGAGGCTGATACACAAAATAATGAACATTTGCAGTAAATGTCCAGATACATACTGAGACAATGTGAGGGTCTCCTCCCTAACACCCCCTTAGCAATGTTCATTTCTGTCTCTCTCTTGGCCTTTCTAACTTCCTTTTTGACTTGTGTTTGCAGTTCCAAACAGGAGGAGTGGCAAACACTGTTGCAGCAGCAAAGGTCATTCAAAATGATCTCGACAGCATTCAGAACTGGGCAGACACATGGCAAATGACATTTAATAGAGGAAAGTGGAAGGTGCTGCACGCAGGCAATACATTTCTCCCCCCTTCCTTTCTATATTGGTTAATTGTGGGCTCTAGTTTTTTATTTAACATCGCTGAGTCCCTTGACCCTGTGGATTGCAACCACAATGTAGAAACATATAGAGAATGGATGGGAATGGTCAATAAACATCACTGCTGTTTCTCTTAAAGCGTGTTTATTTATTTCTAATACTGGACCCTGTCTTAATACTCTATCACATTCTGAATATGAATATAGCTGAGTTATTAATTGTAGGTAATACTTAGAATACCAGATACACATTTAGCATTAAAAAGCAATCCATGTGATTTCTTTACCAGTCGTTCATTATTTTGTGTATCAGCCTCCACACAAAAGCCCTGGCGCAGTGCGGTATACTGTAATGATGCTGCAGTCAGTCTGCCCGGACTGCACCTGAACCATCTTAAAACAAAGCCTCCAATAAGCTCATTTGTAAAAGTTAGTAAAGAATGGCGCTATATAATCTAGGAAGCTGAATGTGAACTCCTAGCTGGAGCAACGAGAGAGGGAGAGGGGGGCGGGGGCAGAGAAGGAGGGGGAGGCGCTGCTAGCAACCTGCTCCTGAACATTCCACTCCGCTGAGCAGAGACCGTTAGGATTTAAAAATGCGAAAGTTCAGCGCCGTTAGTATGGGCTGCCAGAAATGAGGAGAAAATAAATACAGCTTTTTATAAATGTGTGCATTCAGATATCATTTATAAATCTAGTTGCAAGATTTAACAGTTAGCTAAATATTTAAATACATCTTAAATCTCTCTTAACTAGATTTAAGTTAGTTTAAATATTTAAATAAATCTGAAATCTCTTGGCTAGATTTGACATTTAGTTAAATATTTAACTGGCAGCTAAATCTGGAGTTTGTATGCAAATGAGCTCCGCCCGCTTTTTATGCTTTCCGTGATTTGATTGGCTATTGTAATGTTGACATTTGCATATTTGCCAATTACAATAACATTAGTGTGTGTGTGTCAGTACCTGTGTGTGTCTGCATGTCAGCATCTGTGTGTGTTTGTGTGTGTCTCAGTACCTGTGTGTTTGTTTGTGTGTGTGTGCGTGTCAGTACCTGTGTGTGTGTCAGTACCTGTGTGTGTGTGTGTGTGTGTGGAGTGTGTGACTCAGGGTGTGTGTGTTTGTCTCAGTGTCTGTCTCAGTGTGTTTGTGTGTGTGTCTGTCGCAGTCTCAGTGTGTGTGTCACTTCAAGTCATACAAAGAGCATTTCAAGTGGAGTGATAAAGTGGAGCGATGTGTGTCAGTACCTGTGTGTGTGTGTGTGTGTGTCTGTGTGTGGGTCAGTGTGTGTGTGTGTGTCAGTGAGTGTGTGTGTGTGTGTGTGTCTCAGTGTGTGTGTGTGTCTCAGTCACTTCAAGTCATACAAAGAGCATTTCAAGTGGAGCGAAGCGATCAAAAAAAGGCGCCAAGTTGGAAGCAAGAATTGTGTGAATCTTGGGCCCCAGCACCTTTCCAAGTGTGCCTATTTGCTTGATGCTTGACAAGATTGGCCTGATTGCTTCTCCTAACTTGTTCTTTTGTGTTTGATATCACCCCTTTAAACGGCTGGTGTGTTTTTCTAACTTGTTTTTTTTACATTGACAATGTTTTTGTCGTGGGATTGAGAGGAGTTAGAAAAACGTGTTTGAAACGACCGAGAGTCTCTATACAGCTCCAAGAGTTTAGCTGTTTTCACCATGTTGCAGCGGCAAAACTAAATCACTTAGAATTACCATCTGTACCAAAAGACTGAAACACTCTTACATCAAATGTGAAAAAAACATAAATACCTCTTATACACAAGGAGATATTCCTCTTCCGTCTACTTTTTAAGGGTGTGTAGCGACTTTTCAAACAGAAAAGCTAAATAACTGGACATCTACCAATCCTGTGATTCCACATGTTGGTCAACGTCAAAACAAACCAGGGAATGCAAGCAGTTTGATATCCACACCATTTATATTAAACAATGTATTTATGTTTTAAAACAGCACATAGAAATGGAAAAAAAAAAATACCCGTGGTTTGAACTTGCATCATGACGTTCTTGAAGAGCACACGTTCTTCGATCGTGCGGCCCTTTACACAAACTTACACTTTACACAAACGTACACTTTACACATGCAGTTGTCTCAGATTACTGGCTTGAAGACCTTTTTTTTTTTTTTGGAAGATTAGTTTTGTTTCTGCAGCTGTCAACCTGCTTTCAAACTGCTTCTAACTGCGTTGTCCTTGTCCATGACTGTACTTCTCCCCCTTCTTATCTGGCATCGTTTCGGCAACTCTTCCCATCATCCAAGAGTTACTCGGTGCTGTGTCGTCTACTATCAGAACAACATCTCCTACGATGAAGTTTCTTCAAACACGAGACCACTTCTGTCGCTCCTGCAACAACGGTAAGTGCTCACCTGTCCATCTCTTCCAGAACAAATCAGCCATGAACTGGACTTGCTTCCATCTTCAACGAGCGTACAAATCTTCTTTTCTGAACAAACCAGGAGGCATATTTGGCTTAGTCTTCAACCTCAGCAAATGATTAGGTGTTAGAGCTTCCAAATCATTCACATCATCAGAGACCCTTAAGAACATAAGAACATAAGAAAGTTTACAAACGAGAGGAGGCCATTCAGCCCATCTTGCTCGTTTGGTTGTTAGTAACTTATTGATCCCAGAATCATCAAGCAGCTTCTTGAAGGATCCCAGGGTGTCAGCTTCAACAACATTACTGGGGAGTTGGTTCCAGACCCTCACAATTCTCTGTGTAAAAAAATGCCTCCTATTTTCTGTTCTGAATGCCCCTTTATCTAATCTCCATTTATGACCCCTGGTCCTTTTTTTTTTCAAGTCAAAAAGTCCCCGGGTTGACATTATCTATACCTTTTAGGATTTTGAATGTTTGAATCAGATCGCCGCGTAGTCTTCTTTGTTCAAGACTGAATAGATTCAATTCTTTTAGCCTGTCTGCATACGACATGCCTTTTAAACCCTGGGATAATTCTGGTTGCTCTTCTTTGCACTCTTTCTAGAGCAGCAATATCCTTTTTGTAACGAGGTGACCAAAACTGAACACAATATTCTAGGTGAGGTCTTACTAATGCATTGTAGAGTTTTAACATTACTTCCTTGATTTAAATTCAACACTTCTCACAATATATCCAAGCATCTTGTTAGCCTTTTTTTATAGCTTCCCCATTGTCTAGATGAAGACATTTCGAGTCAACATAAACTCCTAGGTCTTTTTCATAGATTCCTTCTTCAATTTCAGTATCTCCCATATGATATTTATAATGCACATTTTTATTGCCGCATGCAATACTTTACACTTTTCTCTATTAAATGTAATTTGCCATGTGTCTGCCCAGTTCTGAATGCTGTCTAGATCATTTTGAATGACCTTTGCTGCTTCAACAGTGTCTGCCCTCCTCCTATTTTTTGTGTCGTCTGCAAATTTTGAGTTTGCTTACTATATCAGAGTCTAAATCATTAATGTAGATTAGGAATAGCAGAGGACCTAATACTGATCCCTGTGGTACACCACTGGTTACCTCACTCCATTTCGAGGTTTCTCCTCTAATCAGTACTTTCTGTTTTCTACCTGTTAACCACTCCCTAATCCATGTGCATGCATTTCCTTGAATCCCTACTGCGTTCAGTTTGAGAATTAATCTTTTATGCGGGACTTTGTCAAAAGCTTTCTGGAAATCTAAATAAACCATGTCGTATGCTTTGCAGTTATCCATTTTCAATGTTGCATCCTCAAAAATGTTGCATCCTTATGATTGGATGATCATTAACGATGGCTTCCACCTCACAAAGAACTGTCTGAAGACCTTCATCATCAAGTGTTTGCTGTTTTAGAACAGCACTGAGAATCTTTCTCTCCTTATCTGTCTTTCCCACACACCGCCGTGGTGAGACCCAGCTGGTGGGTTGAAAATCCGCTTCACTCCTTTCTTTAGCATAGCCCCTTGCAATCTGGCTTGATTGAAACTTTCAATAGCTTCTCTCAGTTCAGGCTCCGCTCCAATGAAATTGGTACCGTTGTCAGATCGGATTTCCAAAACTTGACCTCCTCTTCAGATGATCCGACGCAGTGCATTGATACAAGAGTCAGTGTCCAAAGAAGATGCCACTTCAATATGTACTGCCCTTACTGCTAAACATGTAAACATCTCCATATCTCTTGACCACACTTAGGGTGGATTGCGCACATCGAGAGCAAGATTCGTCCCAATCTAGGACTGACTAATCCAAGATTGGATCCTGGATTCATTTCTGTTGCGCAGATCAAGACTGGTGGCGGATCTGCGGATCCGAGAGTGAATCTAAAATTCACCCGTTAATCCTGGATTCAGGTTGTCTGTGACGCTAGTTGATTGCGAAACACCGTCTCGTGAATTGGTAGTCAAAGCATAACCATGGCAACGACTAAAACCTGTGCGTTTTCTTTCTTTGAGAAAAAAACCTTTTATCAAATTTAATTTTTGATAACTATAAAGATATTATTATATAGAGAATAAAACAATAAAAAACCGATAACCAAACGTTATTTACCTTGATAGCAAGTGTATGTGCTGATTAACTAATGTATGTGTGAGTTATGAATAGGAATAATAATCAAGAACTGAATTAATTACTAGAACATGTATTTATTTACAAAACATTTCCTGAGGTAGATGAGTGATTGATACTGCCCCGGCCCCTGATGCCGCTGTCAGCTGCTTTGAAAAGGCAGAGCTGCAGTAACTGTACATAGACTTGTACAGAATAATTAGTATTGTACACTTGGAACTGTTTTATCTTACATGGTATCTGTTTTTTTTTTCTAAATCTAATACATACTGTGTGGTCCAATGGTTAAAGAAAAAGGCTTGTAACCAGGAGGTCCCCGGTTCAGCCACTGACTCACTGTGTGACCCTGAGCAAGTCCCTTCACCTCCTTGTGCTCCGTCTTTCGGGTGAGATGTAATTGTAAATGACTCAGCAGCTGATGCATCGTTCACACACCCTAGTCTCTGTAAGTCGCCTTGGATAAAAGCGTCTGCTAAATAAACTAATAATAACATGTTGAGTTTATATTAAAAAACTACAGTATCTACCTCGCTACTACATATATTGCTCAAATGCATCTGTACAGGTGAAATAATTATCGGTTATTTGTTTAATTGGTGAATATTATTTATTATTTATTATTATTATTATTATTATTATTATTATTATTATTATTATTATTATTATTATTATTTATTATTATTGTTATTATTATTATTTATTTCTTAGCAGACGCCCTTATCCAGGGCGACTTTCAATCGTAAGCAAATACATTTCAAGTGTTGCAGTACAAGTAATAATACAATTAAGAGCAAGATAAATACGATGACTCGTAACTTGTTCTCCCGTTGGAAAATGAATATATTGACGTAACTTCAGTGATCCTGTGAATTACTAGATGACGCATCGACATGAAACAGGTACTGCACCCGATTATTATCTGAAACGACCCAGTGGCATGAAATCTCAAGCAGCAGATTGATGTGGAGTGAGTGAGTCTTTTTTGGCTCTGTATATAACTATTTGTGATTTTGATATATTATCCAGCTCTGGTATTCTTTCGTTTCTCATTCTGAATCCTTGTATAAAACCTTCGTCACTATTCAATAAAAGGATTGCTACGATCACGAACAACACGATATCTAACCATCCAAAATAACCGACCATCTTCACAAGAATCCAGACTCAATCCACCTCCTACCAGGACTGGAATGTAATCTAGGATTGAATTTGAATCTCGATCTGCACAACGGAAAAAAATATCAATCCAAGATTCAATCCGAGATCGAGTCTGATCCAGACTGAATCTGGATGTGCGCAATCCACCCTCAAAGCGTATTTATTTATTTCTAATACTGGACCCTGTCTTAATACATTCTGAATATGAATATAGCTGAGTTATTAATTGTAGATAATACTTAGAATACCAGATACACATTTAGCATTAAAAAGCAATCCATGTGATTTCTTTAGCAGTCGTTCATTATTTTGTGTATCAGCCTCCACACAAAGCCGAGCGCAGTGCGGTATACTGTAATGATGCTCCAGTCAGTCTGCCCGGACTGCACCTGAACCATCTTAAAAACACGAAGCCTCCAATAAGCTCATTTGTAAAGTTAGTAAAGAATGGCGCTATATAATCTAAGGAAGCTGAATGTGAACTCCTAGCTGGAGCAACGAGAGAGGGAGAGAGGGGGCGGGGCAGAGAAGGAGGCGGAGACGCTGCTAGGCAACCGGCTCCTGAACATTCCACTCCGCTGAGCAGAGACCGTTAGGATTTAAAAATGCGAAAGTTCCGAGCGCCGTTAGTATGGGCTGCCAGAAATGAGGAGAAAATAAATACAGCTTTTTATAAATGTGTGCATTCAGATATCATTTAGAAATCTAGTTACAAGATTTAACAGTTAAATATTTAAATACATCTTAAATCTCTCTTAACTAGATTTAACAGTCAGCTAAATATCTAAATAAATCTTAAATATCTTAGCTAGATTGAACATTTAGCTAAATATTTAAATAAATCTTAAATCTCTTAGGTAGATTTAACATTTACCTAAATATTTAAATTAGGGTTACCATATGGCTCCAGATTAACCGGACGTTGAGACAGACCGGGATTTCAAAATTCCCCCTAAATTGAAAGTAATTCACGTATAAATGAGCTCCACCTTTGCTGAGATTAATCCTGCTGTGGTGGAATTGCTTGGGCGCAGCAAACAAGTCACACTGATCAGCTGCTTCTGATCAGATCTTAATGAACGAATAGCTAATTTATCGATAGAGCAACGAGATGACAATGAAATTGTATTTGCAGAATAATATGGGCGATTGAATTTTAACAAACAGAAAAAAATAGCGACTGGCTGCAATTCATTCTTAGTATAATACAATTATTGTTGGCGCATGCGGTATTTAATTACCATTCTTAATTGTAGCTAAGGATGGTTCATTTACACCTTCATTTATTTCAATTTAGGGGCAAGTTTGAAATCCCGTTCTGTCTCACAGCGTCCGGTTAATCTGGAGCCATATGGTAACCCTATTTAAATAAATCTTAAATCTCTTAGCTAGATTTAACATTTAGTTAAATATTTAACTGGCCGCTAAATCTGAATATTTAACAATTAGCATAACATAATTCTACCTGTGTGTGTGTGTCTCAGTGTGTGTCTCAGTGTGTTTGTCTCAGTGTGTGTGTGTGTCTCAGTGTGTTTGTGTCTTAGTGTGTGTGTGTCTCAGTGTGTTTGTGTGTCTCATTGTGTTTGTATCTCAGTGTGTGAGTGTCTCAGTGTGTTCGTGTCTCAGTGCGTGAGTGTGTGTCTCAGTGTGTGTGTGTATCTCAGGGGTGTGTGTGTGTGTGTTTCAGTGTGTGTGTGTGTGTGTCTCACTGTGTGAGTGTTTCAGTGTGTGTGTGTCAGTGTCTCAGTGTGTGTGTGTGTGTGTGTGTGTGTGTGTGTGTGACTGACACACACACACGCGCACAAGGATCACAGAGAAGTTTGGTGCCAAACCAATTATTTTTATTTAAGAACAATAATAAACAAAAAGCTAATTGAACAAAATATCAAACAATTTGAGGAAAGAAAAAGTGGAAACCAAAAATAACTATTTCTAGTCACCTAATCACAGGTACTGACTCAATAACTGAGTCCAACCACAGAGCTGCAAAACTGCCTCTGATCTGCACAAAAGACGATCCTGACTGAACAAAACTAACAGCCTTTATACCCTTCCAGACCTCCCCTCCTCCAGAATAAACCATTCTGCAGGTGGGTATATAGAAACAAACCAGCAAACAGTTATCAAGAATAAATAAAGTATTCAAAAGAAACAAATCAATGAATATATATATATATATATATATATATATATATATATATATATATATATATATATATATATATATATACATTAATCTAACATGTGCATTAAATCTATGCTTTAAAACAAGCAGAGGAAACGTACTTAAAATCAGCTGTCCCCTTTCAATATCTTCTACAGGTACTGCCCTGACTACAGGAAGTCAGTACTCAGGGAAGTCAATAAAAGCTTCCCTCACCAACATGGCTGCTTCCCACTTCCTGTCAAGATGGAGGACCTCACCACCACACCCAACTCAGGTTACCTGAACCATTTGCATATCAGTTTATCTCAACAATAGTACTGCAATACATTGTTCTGGAAGTGCTCCTTTCCAAACCAGCTCTCTAAACCGTACTCTTCATTAACCTCTTTTGTTTTCAGGACACTCCCAACCACTGGCCTCCAGTCCCCGTACAACAGGGAAGTGAATTTTGTTTTTTTATTATTTTCCTTTGAGACACAAGGATCCAACACCATACAAAACAGATTAAAAACATTTGCAGTAAATGTCCGGATACATACTGAGACAATGTGAGCGTCTCCTCCCTCACACTCCTCCTCCTCATCGTCATCATCCTCATCATCCTTATCTTCCTCATCAGGTCAATCAGGCTTGGCTGTTTCCAGATTTGACCCTTGACCGTTGTGACTTCAGACTTGACATAAATATATATATTAGAACAAACAGTTCTAGAAAATGTCCACAAGGAGGCAGCATTGTATAAGGAATAAGAACATAAGAACAAAATGGAAAATTACCTATATGGTAACAATATCCTGGGTGACAGCCAGCATGGTTTTAGGAAAGGGAGATCATGTCTTCTTCAACCTACTTGACTTTTTTGAGGATGCAACATTGAAAATGGACAACTGCAAAACATACGACATGGTCTATTTAGATTTCCAGAAAGCTTTTGACAAAGTCCCATAAAAGATTAATTCTCAAACTGAGCATGAGTAGGGATTCAAGGAAATGCATGCACATGGATTAGGGAGTGGTTAACAGGTAGAAAACAGAAAGTACTGATTAGAGGAGAAACCTCGAAATGGGTGGGGTAACCAGTGGTGTACCACAGGGATCAGTATTAGGTCCTCTGCTATTCCTAATCTACATTAATGATTTGACTCTAATATAGTAAGCAAACTCGTTAAATTTGCAGGCGACACAAAAATAGGAGGAGTGGCAGACACTGTTGAAGCAGCAAAGGTCATTCAAAATGATCTAGACCGCATTCAAAATTAGGCAGACACATGGCAAATGAAATTTAATAGAGAAAGTGTAAAAGTATTGCATGCGGGCAATAAAAATGTTCATTATAAATATCATATGGGAGATAGTGAAATTGAAGAAGGAACTATGAAAAAAGACCTAGGAGTTTATGTTGACTCAGAAATGTCTTCATCTAGACAATGTGGGGAAGCTATAAAAAGGCTAACAAAGATGCTTGGATATATTGTGAGAAGTGTTGAATTTAAATCAAAGGGAAGTAATGTTAAAACTCTACAATGCATTAGTAAGACCTCACCTAGAATATTGTGTTCAGTTCTGGTCACCTCGTTACAAAAGGATATTGCTGCTCTAGAAAGTGCAAAAAGAGCAACCAGAATTATCCCGGGTTTAAAAGGCATGTCGATGCAGACAGGCTAAAAAAGAATTGAATCTATTCAGTCTTGAACAAAGAAGACTACAGCGGCGATCTGATTCAAACATTCAAAATCCTAAAAGGTATAGACAATGTCAACCCGGGGACTTCTTTGACTTGAAAAAGAAAAAAAAAAGGACCAGGGTCATAAATGGAGATTAGATAAAGGGCATTCAGAACAGAAAATAGGAGGCACTTTTTACACAGAGAATTGAGGGTCTGGAACCAACTCCCCAGTAATGTTGTTGAAGCTGACACCCTGGGATCCTTCAAGAAGCTGCTTGATGAGATTCTGGGATCAATAAGCTACTAACAACCAAACGAGCAAGATGGGCTGAATGGCCTCCTCTCGTTTGTAAACTTTCTTATGTTCTTATGTTCTTAAAGTACAGGTGTTTTGTTGCTGGTAAACCACTTAACCGTCCAGTTGAGTATTTAGGACTTGCAAAGTTTAATAAGCACTCTTTGGTGTGGCCTCTTTCTGCTTTATTACAGCTTCTACACTATTCAGAGTGTGAGAGTTACTCAGACAAGGAAGAGCTTTCATATCAGAAAACTTTGCAAGGACCCGTTACTTCAGCACCTGAGTTGTGGTGAGAACATTAACACAGCTGGAATAGACTCCAGTGTGAATGTATCTGTGAGACATTACAGACAGAGAAGGGGGTGAGGACTCTCTCTCTGTTAGAATGAACCTACCTCTCACTGACACCCGCACCTCTGCAGAGTCACATTAACACAGCTGGAATAGACTCCAGTGTGAATGTATCTGTGAGACATTACAGACAGAGAAGGGGGTGAGGACTCTCTGTTAGAATGAACCTACCTCTCACTGACACCCGCACCTCTGCAGATTCACTCCAAGGTTCAGCCCAGGAAGCGGTGTTCCTCCACCATGCTGTGCACCTGCAGGACCCCTCATCACTCTTTGAAACACGATCCACACTCCGCGCTGTGCCAGCCCTGTACTGTAACTGGTTATTATCTTTATAAAATGCAGCCCTGGTAGCTGTATAACCTGTGTGGACACGACACCTCAGAGTCAGAGTGTCTCCCTCAATCACAGGCTGGGGGGGAGTCTGCAGGATCACCCATTGATCTGAAAAGACAGAAAGAGTTCAGATCAGCAGAGCTGAGAGACGGGTCAGGATTGAGGAGGCTGCAGGATCACCCATTGATCTGAAAAGACAGAAAGAGTTCAGATCAGCAGGGCTGAGAGACGGGTCAGGATTGAGGAGTCAATCCTGAAGTGTAATTTA
>JAHFZB010000063.1:127643-135528 GCA_036884735.1 Huso huso
TAACAGGATCACTGTGTTAATAAACTCACCAGACACAGTCAGTGTAACAGGATCACTGTGTTAATAAACTCACCAGACACAGTCAGTGTCACAGGATTACTGAGCTGAGAGGAACGTGGTCGACTTTTTCTTTGTCCTCGACAGCAGTACTGGCCCTGGTCAGACACAGCAACTGCAGTGATTGTGTAGCTGTCACCAGTTATACTGCGGCCAGCAGTCTGGAGCACTGGATTGTCCTCACGGTCTTTGTACCAGAGATATTTCCAGCCAGCAGAACCCCCCTCAACCCCACACCTCAGAGTGACTGTCTCCCAGGTGAATATCTCTGGGAATGGGCTCCAGGGTGAGTGTAGTCTGGGGCAGCTCTGGAGAAACAGAAGATGAAGAATTAGGATCTCTATTGCAGAGAGAGAGAGAGAGAGAGAGAGAGAGAGAGAGAGAGATACTGTTGGTGTGAAGTATCAATTAGGTCACCAGCATATGACATTTCAACAGAAGGGTGAAATTACTGACAAATACTGTATAAAAAATACAAATGGTTAGAAATGGTGATTCTATTCTGTAAATATATGAAATATTCTCATATTTCAATTCATTGTACCTGAACTGCAGTATCAAGTGGAAACTGAGTCACCACCAGGGGGCAGCACTGCACTCAGTACTCTGTGAGAGGGATTCATTTTTTAAATATCTAATATGACAGACCACAGTCAATCCGGATTTCAATGTGCATTTCTGTCATTTCTGACTGAAGCAGACAACAAATGAATACTAACCAGCGTTTTAACCCTGTCTTCTTATTACCTTTACTGACATTATCACAGGCCCCTCTTTTATTGTGATGGGATGTTTGGCTCCTCCCCTGTTGTTTTTTACATTAATGTGAGTTCAACCACAACACATGAAGTACAGGAAGCAGCAGAAACATTATCTGTCGTGTTTGAAATATCTGCATGTTCCAAACTGAAGTCTAAGAGACTAGAAACAATACAAGCCCTTCTACAAAAGAACATGAGAAAATCACAGCCTGTCTGGTCACTGGAAACCCTAACAATTGTTCTTACTCATTTAAACTGAGTTACATTCATTACTGTGTTGTTTCAAATTGATGTATTCATCAAGAAGCACTTATGTAGTTGAATTGGTCAGCAGTCAGCCAATGTAATATTCTTATTCAAAAGCGTTCAGCAATACCATACATAGCCTCTAGGTGGAGCACAGTATGGCACTGTAATGGTGTTTGATGGGTCATTCATTGTTTTTTTTTTTAACCAAGTTAAATTGTTATATTGGACAGAAGAAAAAGAAAGATGATTTCAGAAAAGTGTTTTTTTTTATAGATGATCAGGAAGCAGGATGAGAATCTTTACCAGTCTCTTCACTTTGTGACTGCATTGCCACAGCCTATTTCAACACACACCTAACATGAAAAAGTGTCATTTCTCAAGCGAGCTTCATGCTTTTCCCTCATGAATTGTAAATCCTGTTTTTTAAACTGTGTTCATATTGTAAACTGTTGTCTTACCTTCATACTGTCTGGAGCAGCTCACTACAGTCAGCACTGAAAAACACAAAAGAGACAGTCAGGGACTAGACCGCCATAAAAAGCACCACAGTCATGCTGTTGTTTACAATGCTTTTACCATTGTTATACCATGCTCATCAGTTATAGGTGCCTGCCATACATACATGTAACATGTGGTAACATAGGGAGAAGTAAGAGCCAGCGCCATCTAGTGATCTGACACTTTTGATCAGGTTTCCTTCTCTTGTTTTGTTAGTATCACACTGCTGTGCACTACTTGGTGCTGGTGTATATAATAATATAAAGACACTCTAATCTAGCCTATATTAAATATGTATATGACAGGCAGCTCCTGAACTCATAGTCAAAGCACCTTAACAGAGACTTACCAAATAATACACACACAAGATTTGAGTCATTTCAATAAGAACCCTGTGAATGATTGTAAAGGTGAGGGAAGAGTAAAAACAAAGCAAGACAATGTCACATGATAATAATCCTTCATTAACTTGGACACATGCATGGGTTTTGGAAACTGACAGATCTGTAGCTGTAGTTCAATATTCATACAGATTCAGTGTTCATATGAAGAGAAGAAAGCAGACTTGAGTTGTGAATTCAATTCAATAATGGATGAGATAAGTGTAACAGGGAGAATGCTGGGCACACTGCTGACACACACATGGTGAGCATCTTAACCCCTGTGGAATAGAGCCAGGCTCCTCTGCATGTGTGCTTATAGAGCTTTTAACCTTCTCTCACCAGCAGGGGCAGAATCCACAATTACAGTGCATCACACAACACTGCCCATTACACTGGCAATTATCTATTAGTTTATTCATTGTGATCCATAAGATAGGGGGTGTGTGGGTGATTCACTGATACAGTACAGGAATGGTTAGTATGTTATAGCATGATCTCAATGAATCACCAGTCCCCTCCTCTCTCAGTCCTGAATGCTACAGTAGTGTGGTAGGGTGTGTGGGTGATTCACTGATACCTACAGGAATGGTTAGTATATTATAGCATGATCACAATGAATCACCAGTCCCCCTTATCCTCTCAGTCCTGAATGCTACAGTAGTGTGGTAGGGTGTGTGGGTGATTCACTGATACACTACAGGAATGGTTAGTATATTATAGCATGATCTCAATGAATCACCAGTCCCCTTATCTCTCAGTCCTGAATGCTACAGTAGTGTGGTAGGGTGTGTGGGTGATTCACTGATACACTACAGGAATGGTTAGTATATTAGCTTGGGATCACAATGAATCACCAGTCCCCTTATCCTCTCAGTCCTGAGATGCTACAGTAGTGTGGTAGGGTGTGTGGGTGATTCACTGATACACTACAGGAATGGTTAGTATATTATAGCATGATCTCAATGAATCACCAGTCCCCCTTATCCTCTCAGTCCTGAATGCTACAGTAGTGTGGTAGGGTGTGTGGGTGATTCACTGATACACTACAGGAATGGTTAGTATATTATAGCAGGATCACAATGAATCACCAGTCCCCCTTATCCTCTCAGTCCTGAATGCTACAGTAGTGTGGTAGGGTGTGTGGGTGATTCACTGATACACTACAGGAATGGTTAGTATATTATAGCATGATCTCAATGAATCACCAGTCCCCCCTTATCCTCTCAGTCCTGAATGCTACAGTAGTGTGGTAGGGCGTGTGGGTGATTCACTGATACACTACAGGAATGGTTAGTATATTATAGCAGGATCACAATGAATCACCAGTCCTCCTTATCCTCTCAGTCCTGAATGCTACAGTAGTGTGGTAGGGTGTGTGGGTGATTCACTGATACACTACAGGAATGGTTAGTATATTATAGCAGGATCACAATGAATCACCAGTCCCCCTTATCCTCTCAGTCCTGAATGCTACAGTAGTGTGGTAGGGTGTGTGGGTGATTCACTGATACACTACAGGAATGGTTAGTATATTATAGCATGATCTCAATGAATCACCAGTCCCCTTATCCTCTCAGTCCTGAATACTACAGTAGTGTGGTAGGGTGTGTGGGTGATTCACTGATACACTACAGGAATGGTTAGTATATTATAGCATGATCTCAATGAATCACCAGTCCCTCCTTATCCTCTCAGTCCTGAATGCTACAGTAGTGTGGTAGGGTGTGTGGGTGATTCACTGATACAGTACAGGAATGGTTAGTATATTATAGCAGGATCACAATGAATCACCAGTCCCCCTTATCCTCTCAGTCCTGAATGCTACAGTAGTGTGGTAGGGTGTGTGGGTGATTCACTGATACACTACAGGAATGGTTAGTATATTATAGCAGGATCACAATGAATCACCAGTCCCCCTTATCCTCTCAGTCCTGAATGCTACAGTAGTAACACTGATATAAACACAACATACAAGATAAAACATGCATTCTACACATGGGGAATCAGCATATAGGAACCACCTCAACTTTTCAATACTATAAAATTCTTTTCAATGCTATAAAACTTAGAACGATTTTAACACTATTTCTAACTGCTTTCTTACTGCATAAATATCAGCTGCTATATAATAAACTGATGTCTGCTTGTAAAATAAAATACAATAAAATACACACAGCAGTTTCATGAATATCAAACAGACTGGAAAGGGACAGAACAATCTTTTACTCCATATAAATGTTCATGGAGGGCAAATATTTGCAATCAACATTATTAACTAGCAATACAAAGTATATTAGTAAGTTTTACATTCAGCTCTCAGAAATCCATCAATAACTTTGGAGACCCACAATCACTGGGTAATGAAATAAATACTTTTAATCATGAAAACGGTCCTTTCCTCTTGTGGGACGAGCCATTACTAATGTAAAGTTTGTATTTCACCTCTACTTGATGCTAAATGTGAGGCGAGCCATTACTAATGTAAAGTTTGTATTTCACCTCCCAGCAGAGCTAAATGTGAGCAGGCCATTACTAATGTAAAGTTTGTATTTCACCTCTAGCAGTGCTAAATGTGGCGAGCCATTACTAATGTAAAGTTTGTATTTCACCTCCTAGCAGTGCTAAATGTGAGCGAGCCATTACTAATGTAAAGTTTGTATTTCACCTCCTAGCAGAGGCTAAATGAGAACGAGCCATTACTAATGTAAAGTTTGTATTTCACCTCCCTAGCAGTGCTAAATGTGAACGAGCCATTACTAATGGAAAGTTTGTATTTTCACCTCTAGCAGTGCTAAATGTAGTGAGCCATTACTAATGGAAAGTTTGTATTTCACCTCCCAGCATTGCTAAATGTGAACGAGTCATTACTAATGTAAAGTTTGTATTTCACCTCCCAGCAGTGCTGAATGTTTAACTCCCCTCCCACATTGTTTGTGTGGCCTGTAAACAAATATCAAATTCAGTGTATATTTCTTAAATAGAATGTGACACATGTTGCTAAAGCTGATAACATGCTGGTAAAGAAAGAAATAACACTGAATAAATCAAACAACTCTGTGCTCGCTTCCTGTGCTCAGTTTAACACTTTGTTTCAACAGGAAGTGTCAGTGAGCTGCTGTAGCTACAGTTCAGACCAGTTCAAAGGGCCTCCTCAGCATCAGCATACATCACTGTGAGAGGACTTTCTGTACCACTATTTTAAATATATATAGAACAAATAAAATATAAAGCCGCTGGTTTCAGGTTCTTCTCATTGATCAGTTTAGTAATCCTGCACATACATGTTTTTATTCTTTACTTTTACTTCCTGTCCTGTACCATGTATCCTGCAGTTCCATACTTCCATTTCATTTACTTACATTGACTAGCTTTTTCTACACTTTACCACACTTTTACCATGAAACTCTTCCCTGCTTTACCATGCATACAGTGTGTTTCTAATACTCTCTATCATTTACCTGGCTTGCACACTCTGCTTTTACCATGAAACTCTTCCCTGCTTCTGTGCATACAGTGTGTTCACAATACTCTCTGTCCATTTACCTAAACACACACTCTGCTTTTACCATGAAACTGTTCCCTGCTTCACCATGCATACAGTGTGTTTCACAATACTCTCTGTCATTTACCTGGCTTGCACTCTGCTTTACCATGAAACTGTTCCTACTTCACCATGCATACAGTGTGTTTCACAATACTCTCTATCATTTACCTAGCTTTACTCTCTGCTTTTACCATGAAACTGTTCCCTGCTTCACCATGCATACAGTGTGTTTCTAATACTCTATCATTTACCTGGCTTGCACACTCTGCTTTTACCATGAAACTGTTCCCTGCTTCACCATGCATACCAGTGTGTTCCACAATACTCTCTGTCATTTACCTGGCTTGCACACTCTGCTTTTTACCATGACATTTCCACAAGACACCACCTCAAAATATAGATTTGAATTAGTCTTTCAAACCGGAATCTTTCACTCTAACTGTCCTCAAACCAGATGGATAATCAGCAGAATGTTTAATAAAAGCACCAGCAATAATACTTACATATCGGTGCAGCGACTTCACAAGCCTGCATTCTGTCTGGAGACACTTTCAGAAAGATGAGCTCAGTGTAGAATCTGTAGACATACAGGTTCCTCCGACTATGCCTATCTCTGATTCTGTCATCTGACTGAATATAACTACGTGATCTCATTGCGGGGAATATTACATTTTACGCCGCATCTAACAACTTCATTATTTAAAGGATTTAAAACTTCCATAGCCCCTCACCATGACACACTTCTCTATTATTATTTGTTTCTTAGCAGACACCCTTATCCAGGGCGACTTACAATTGTTACAAGATATCACATTATTTTCTACACATTATTTATTATTTTTTTTACACAATTTCCCCATTTATACAGTTGGTTTCCTGGAGCAATCTAGGTAAAAGTACCTTGCTCAAAATACAGCAACAGATGTCCCCCCACCTGGGATTGAACCCACAACCCTCGGTCAAGTCCAGAGCCCTAACCACTACTCACACTGCTGCCCCTAACACATAAATCGTGAAATCTGTGATAACTGTGAAAAGAATACAGTCTTACCTATGAGTAAGTGTACCTTTCAATTTCAGTGTGCTCCCATTACACCTGCTCTGTGGATACATGGAGATGCACTATAAAACAAATCATTGCATCAATAGACAAACCCTTAGTAACACACATCTACTAGATTAGACACACATCTACATGAACTAGACAAACCCTCACAGTGACACACTGTAACAAACCTCACACTGCACCTGCTCTGTGGATGCATGGAGATGCACTATAAAGAAATCATTGCAATACTAGATTAGTAACACATCTACTAGAGACACACATCTACATGAACTAGACAAACCCTCACAGTGACACACTGTAACATAAACACTCACACTGCACCTGCTCTGTGGATACATGGAGATGCACTATAAAGAAATCATTGCAATACTAGATTAGTAACACATCTACTGAGACACACATCTACATGAACTAAACAAACCCTCCTCAGTGACACACTGTAACATAAACACTCACACTGCACCTGCTCTGTGGATACATGGAGATGCACTATAAAGAAATCATTGCAATACTAGATTAGTAAACACATCTACTAGAGACACACATCTACATGAACTAGACAAACCTCCCCTCACAGTGACACTGTAACATAAACTCTCACTGCACCTGCTGTGGATACATGGAGATGCACTATAAAGAAATCATTGCAATGAACTAGACAAACCCTTAGTAACACACATCTACTGCTCTGTGGATACACACATCTACATGTACAGACAAACCCTCACAGTGACACACACTGTAACATAAACACTCACACTGCCTGCTCTGTGGATACATGGAGATGCTATAAAGAAATCATTGCAATACTAGATTAGAAACACACATCTACTAGAGACACACATCTACATGAACTAGACAAACCCTCACAGTGACACACTGTAACATAAACACTCACTGCACCTGCTCTGTGGATACATGGAGATGCACTAAAGAAATCATTGCATTACTAGATTAGTCATCTACTAGAGACACACATCTATACTAGACAAACCCTCCACAGTGACACACTGTAACATAAAACTCACACACCTGCTCTGTACTAGAGACACTATAAAGAAATCATTGCATACTAGATTAGTAACGCATCCTACTAGAGACACACTACATAGACTAGGCAAACCCTCACGGTGACACACTGTAACATAAACACTCTGCACCTGCTCTGTGGATGCATGGAGATGCACTATAAAGAAATCATTGCATTACTAGATTAGTAACACACATCTACTGAGAGACACACATCTACATGAACTAGACAAGCCCTCACGGTGACACTGTAACAAACACTCACACACTGCCTGCTCTGTGGAGCCATAACCAT
>JAHFZB010000063.1:136028-148528 GCA_036884735.1 Huso huso
GAAATAGGTTTATTATAGTGTTAATGACCTCCGTGTCAGTCCAAATGCCCTCAGATAGCTTATGCCTGTCAGATACAGGCTTCTTGTCAGTTAAGGATCTCCTGCTTCATTATTATTATTATTATTATTTAGTAGTAGTAATAGTATTTATTTTCTTTGCAGAGGCCCTTACACTCTTCTCATTAACGCTTAAATAACATAAATAACATAATATCTAAACCCAACTATGCCTAAGGGTGATCTTCAAGTGTATGTGCTAACGTTAATTATCTGTGTGCAGTAAATTTTTCGAAACCTAATTCAAGCATGCGTTGGAAGTTACTTACCCCCAATAAGGTCTGCAATCACTCTAGGGTCGTCTTTGTTTTTTGGGAGAGAAATATTGAAAGCAGTTTGAGTAACCCAGTTTTGAAGAGTATCAGTCGACATTCTCTTAACCGCTGATCGTGGGTCAACCATCTTCGTTGGTTACCTTTGCTTTTGTCGAAAAAAACAAAACGTCTCCTCTTCAGAATTCTTGCTCGTGCTTGGCGCGCTTAGAAGTATGCGCGTGAACTTGTCCCGAGCATCCCTCACGACACTTCTTCAAGAGGCAAAATGGAAAACCATCGACTGACTTGGCGATGTTTAATTTGTCATATTTTCATTGCTTTGACACTGAAAGTGCTATTGGGTCATATAAATAATATACACTCAAATTAACCACATTTTCATATTACCTGTAATATAAACCAATGCCCCAAAACGTACGATAAGTATGACAGCTTTTACAGGCATGTAACAAAATGTCATGCCCTGTTGTACCGAACATGGGGACCACCACCGACTACTGATTGCCAAGGCACAAGTACAGAGGGAGATAGGGAAATTACGACCACAGCCGATGAGTACGGTAATACCAATGCTACTATTAGTGGTCCAGTCGTAGTCTATGATCCCACGACGAGAAACGGACGAAGAAAGGAGTCTGCAGCTTTGTATGTGCTCTCGTTAAAGGAACAGAATTTACTAACACAGGTAAGACTATTCATTGCTATTGTTTTGTTTGTTTTGACTGTTAGCTACTTACACAAACTTATGAATGAAATGCATTTCCTTGCAGTGATATATTGCGTCAGCTGTAATATCAGTGAACCCTTTGCCAAAGTTTTTAAAAAAGTTACATACTAGCCGATTACTGATCTGATGTCGGTAAATGTTACACCTACTGATACACTGTCTAATGTAGTGTATCACCCTTATGCTTTGTGATACTTGGAAGATCTGTTTGTAGTTTAACCATATTTTGTATTATTATTATTATTATTATTATTATTATTATTATTATTATTTAATGTAGGCCTATGCATTCTTTGTTTGGCAAAACTCATGAATGATATCCATCAGAAGATTATATTTTGAATGTTTTTTTTCTGGCCAATTTATAAAGCAGAGCTAGTTAAAACTGCATATTATTATTATTATTATTATTGTTATTATTATTATTATTATTATTATTATTATTATTTAATGTAGGCCTATGCATTCTTTGTTTGGCAAAACTCATGAATGATATCCATCAGAAGATTATATTTTGAATGTTTTTTTTCTGGCCAATTTATAAAGCAGAGCTAGTTAAACTGCATATTATTATTATTATTATTATTATTATTATTATTATTATTATTATTATTATGCATTGTAGAGGGAATTATATAAAAAAGGTAATTGTAGAGTTTATGTTTATTGTCGATTCGATATACACCCAAATTATCTAATTTAGAGTGTGAAGCTGAGCGAAAGTTGTGGAAATGTAATACAGTACCTGGTTAAATAAACTGTAATTATACAATGTAACGTTTGTGTTATTTAGAAAACTGTGGATTCCGTTTGTCCATGCAACAGAAGGGCTGATGGAAAACTACCGTAGAAGAATTTTGGAAGGTGTACGCAATCAACTTCAGGAGCAGGACATAGATCCCAGTTTCATTGGTGACGATCTAATGAAGGAAGACGTTTTTGATGGCATTAATAAACGATTTAAGCTTGACAGATATGCTAGAAACCACTTCAGTTATGTTGTAAGTAAAGTACAGATCTTTCTTAAAATGCATGCATCATTTTAAAAGTTTAATCAATTGGCAGTGCATTTTAGTACACAAAAATATTTATTTATTTATCTAAAATATTTATTTTCCACATTTGAAAGTTTGTTCTTTAAAAAAAAATGTATTTGTGTTCTTTAACACTAATAAAGTATATTTTAAATGCAATGTTAGTCTGTTATTATTTCAAATACAATTAAAACTTGTCTTATTACTTACATAATGTTGTAACAGCTGGCAAAAAGTATGGTATTTTTATTTACCAGTAACCATTTGCACATAAAATGATTCAGTTTGAAGTATAACCTGGAAATGAAGGTACTGTTTTCCAGCTTTATTTAATGTTAAGTTAAATGTTTCTTGTTGTTTCTTACAACAAGAAAAAAATGTGTTAACTGGCAAAAATAGGTATTTTTTTCTTGTTACAAGAGAATTCTTCTTACAAGAATCTCAAGAAATCACTTTTGGTAGAATTCTTACACCAAGAGAAATTAAGATTTTTTTATTGTGCAGCTGGTATAACTAAGCATGTTTTCTTGTTACAAGAGAATTCTTCTTCTTATAAGAATCTCAAGAAATCACTTTTTAGTAGAATTCTTACACAAGAGAAATTAAGATTTTTTATTGTGCAGCTGGTATAACTAAGCATGTTTTCTTGTTACAAGAGAATTCTTCTTCTTATAAGAATCTCAAGAAATCACTTTTAGTAGAATTCTTACACCAAGAGAAATTAAGATTTTTTTATTGTGCAGCTGGTATAACTAAGCATTTTTTTGTTACAAGAGAATTCTTCTTCTTACAAGAATCTCAAGAAATCACTTTTGGCAGTGTAGAACTTTCCAGTAATATAAATAGTAGTATAAATACAGGGGCCTTAAGCCCACCAGTTCAGTTTAGTTCCAGCTGCCTAAGTGGATACATATCTGCATTTTTCTGAGATGGCATCAATGTGACCAGTCTGTTCGAGGCAATCGAATCGCCTGTAACCAGAATGAATGGCGCCTCTTCATTGACAGCTCATCCAGGAGCCTCAAAGCCGTGCTGCTCCATAATGGTAACAAGTACCGTCTCTTCCCTGGCTCACTCGGTGCACCTCAAAGAGGATTACAACAGCATCAAGATCTTGCTGGATGCCTTGAAGTATTATTATTATTATTATTATTTATTTCTTAGCAGACGCCCTTATCCAGGGCGACTTACAATTGTTACAAGATATCACATTATACATTATTTCACATTATACAGATATCACATTATTTTTACACACAATTACCCATTTATACAGTTGGGTTTTTACTGGAGCAATCTAGGTAAAGTACCTTGCTCAAGGGTACAACAGCAGTGTCCCCCACTGGGGATTGAACCCACAACCCTCCGGTCAAGAGTCCAGAGCCCTAACCACTACTCCACACTGCTGCCCCAGTATGAAGTATGATGAGTACGGCTGGGAGGTCATAGGAGACTTCAAAATGGTGGCATTCCTGATGGGTCTCCAAGGCGGTTTTACCAAGTTTCCCTGCTATCTTTGCCTTTGGGACAGCAGGGACACCAAGGCGCACTACCACAGGCGGTACTGGCCACAGTGGACCGAGTTCTCTGTGGGGAGGAACAACGTCAAGTGGGAGCCACTGGTGGACCCCCGGAAGGTGCTGATGCCACCATTGCACATCAAATTGGGCCTTATGAAACAATTTGTCAGAGCCCTAGATAAGGAGTCGGCAGCCTTCAAGTACCTTCAAGACTTCTTCCCTAAGCTGTCTGAGGCAAAGGTCAAAGCCGGTGTCTTCGTCGGACCACAGATAAAGAAGATCCTGGAGTGCAATGAATTCCCCAAGAAGCTCACTAGTAAGGAGAAAGCGGCTTGGAACAGCTTTGTCGCAGTGGTTCGGGCTTCCTGGGCAATCACAAGGTCGAAAGGATGTCCCTCAAAGTCCATATCCTTGATGCTCATCTTGATAAATTCAAGGAGAACATGGGAGCGCATCGAGGAGCAAGGCGAAGCGCTTCCACCAGGATATACTGGACTTTGAACGCCGCTACCAAGGACAGTATAACGAGAACATGATGGGAGACTACATTTGGGGGCTGATTCGTGAAAGTGATTTACAGTATAATCGTAAATGTCGAAAAAACTACTCACTTCTAAATCTTTGTAGTCATTTTGTATTACTTTAGTATAAATACATGTTAATTTGATTCAGTTGTTGTGTTTTTCTGACTTTATGTGAACGAAAAGACACAAATTCGCCCGTTTTCTCATTGGAAATAGGTAAATTTCAAAATATCACTGTCCTGGTCACAAAAGCAAAGTTTATGGGGAATAATAGCCATTTTCTATACTTATGCCCTTTTGAGGCATAAGCAATTAGGAAATAACACTTACTACCCAGGAACAAAAATTGTGTTACATAGTGTAATATTTGTTTAAATTAGAAAAAGTATATTTAAGAAATAAACCACCAAGTTGGGATTTAAACCACGTTTACGCTTCAAAGTGGGGTCCTGCACAGCCTGCAGTAGGACTGTGTCTGAGTCCTGCTGTTCACAACCATTACACAGACATGTTGCAGATTCATCTTCCTCTTTCTTACAATTCAGCATTTACTAGTTCTGAAGTTCTAATTCTTTACTCTAGATTACAGAATCTTTGCAAATGATTATGAGAATGTTTTAAAAAGCTAATTTGTAATTTTTAGCTAAATTAATTATAACCATAAGATTATTTCTACTTAATTTTAATTAACTGCTAATTTTTATCATACTAAATATCAATATATAAATATGATATCATACATAATGTCTAAATTATAATATTTACCTGACATATAATTTTAAAATACATTCATTTATTTATATGTCACTATATACAAAAAAAAAATCTAAATGGAGAAAGAAATTCGTATTTCAGTGTGTGAGCATCATTCTGTACTGTGCAAGTGGGGACTTATGTCGCCAATACTATCTAAGTGGGGACTATAATGTGGGGGGTATTTATATAAAGGATTATGAACCTGATAGAAAAACTGATAGAAAATTGAAAGCACAGTTAGCAGCCTAATTACTATAACTATTTTATACCAGTTCCCTACAATGTACTGGCATAGTGTACTTATATTGCACAAACACACAGCCGTGTGTGAGCGTCGTTTCACACTATCCAAGTGGGGACTCCAAACTATCTCAGTATTAATAATTATTAATCTACTCATCAATTGTCATTCATGTCTGTTATTAACAACTCTAGATTATAATTCTTTGCTCTAGATTACAGTATGCTTGTAAATTATTATGAGCTTTAAATACTTTTAAAACATAATGGAAAACACAGTTTCAATATTGTTTCAGTTAAACTAATTATAATCATAAGATCATTTCGATGAAAGATTTTCATTAACTGCTAATTTTTTTTTATCATACTAAATATCAATATATAAATATCATATTTAATATCTAAATTATAATAGTTACATAACATATCATTTTAAAATACATTAATTTCATTATATGTACCTATATACAAAAAAATCAAAATGGAGAAAGAAATTAATATTTTGAAACCTGAAAGATATACATTTAATATAAAAAACAGTGTGAGAATCATTCTGCGCTATCCAAGTGGGGACTTGTGTCACTGGTTGGTTCCAGACCCTCACAATTCTCTGTATAAAAAAGTGCCTCCTATTTTCTGTTCTGAATACCCCTTTATCTAATCTCCATTTGTGACCCCTGGTCCTTGTTTTTTTTTTTCAGGTCAAAAGTCCCTGGTCGACATTGTCTATACCTTTTAGGATTATGAATGTTTGAATCAGATCGCCACAGTAGTCTTCTTTTTTTCAAGACTGAATAGATTCAATTATTTTAGCCTATCTGCATACGGCATGCCTTTTAAACCCGGATAATTCTGGTTGCTCTTCTTGCACTCTTTCTAGAGCAGCAATATCCTTTTTGTAACGAGGTGACCAGAACTGAACACAATATTCTAGGTGAGGTCTTACTAATGCATTGTAGAGTTTTAACATTACTTCCCTTGATTTAAATTCAACACTTCTCACAATATATCCGAGCATCTTGTTGGCCTTTTTTATAGCTTCCCCACATTGTCTAGATGAAGACATTTAGGAGTCAACATAAACTCCGAGGTCTTTTTCATAGTTCCCTTCTTCAATTTCAGTATCTCCCATATGATATTTATAATGCACATTTTTATTGCCTGCATGCAATACTTTACACTTTTCTCTATTAAATGTCATTTGCCATGTGTCTGCCCAGTTCTGAATCCTGTCTAGATCATTTTGAATGACCTTTGCTGCTGCAACAGTGTTTGCCACTCCTCTTAATTTTGTGTCCTCTGCAAATTTAACAAGTTTGCTTACTATACCAGAATCTAAATCATTAATGTAGATTAGGAATAGCAGAGGACCTAACACTGATCCCTGTGGTACACCATGGGTTACCTCGCTCCATTTTGAGATTTCTCCTCTAACCAGTACTTTCTGATTAGAGATTACAACGTGTTGTGACAAATCTTTATCAAAGCTACAATGAAAAATAAAGTATTTGATGCTGGACTCACAATCGTTGTGCGTGACTGTATTTACATAAGAGGAGTCGCTTCTGCTTTGAATTGAAAAAGTCAGACACGATTAAAAAGCCCATTTAGTTGTTTCACAAAAAGAAGAAATTAAATCAATTTTACTATTGACGTGTTTCTCAGTATGTGATTGAGATACACGAATGGCTTAACAGGTATCAACTGAATTCTAAAGGAGTGTCGAAAAGTCGGTGGAACTGGAAAACACAGAAAATCAGAAGCCCTACTTATGAGAAGTGGATAAACGCTATATTGCCCAAATTTAAAAATGGGTACACACCGTTTACCTGCGTATACCCGCGACCAGTTCCGTCTACCCTTTTTCAACATCAATCAATCAATCAATAAATAAATAAAAATCTGTGGGATGTCTTAAAGTTCTCAGTTGCTGGAATGTTCGCGGTATGACACTATATCGTCCCACCTATTTAACATGATACACAATAAACCCACATTAGAAAAATATATACAATCAATAATAATAATAATAATTATTATTATTATCATAGTATATATGACATACCTTTTAGCTGTGACTTTCAATCTTGGCTGCCCGTTCTCAAATCGCCTCAGGAGAAATTTGAACAACTTTTCACACTCACGAGCCCCTGGGGAAGCTCGAGCTACCTGGAGTTGATTGTGATTGGTTAAGAGAAATAACCCAGGCGCTGGGTTAAGATCTGCCCCTGCTCAGAACGGTAAACAACTCAACAAAGTAACCCGTAACCCCATGGTTGGATTACAAAAACAACCCAACATTTTTTAGAGTGTGTGTGTGTGTGTGTATATATATATATATATATATATATATATATATATATATATATATATATATATATATATATATATATATATATATACAGACGTGCTCAAATTTGTTGGTACCCCTCCACAAAAAATGAAGAATGCACAATTTTCTCTGAAATAACTTGAAACTGACAAAAGTAATTGGCAT
Organism: Huso huso; assembly: GCA_036884735.1. Classification (NCBI taxonomy): domain Eukaryota; kingdom Metazoa; phylum Chordata; class Actinopteri; order Acipenseriformes; family Acipenseridae; genus Huso; species Huso huso. Next base: position 143,659 of record JAHFZB010000063.1, read on the forward strand.
CCACCATTGTTTATTCCATATTTAATAGAACTCAGACTTTGCTTTTGATTTTTTATTCAACATAATATTGTAAATAATAAAACAAATGAAAATGGCATGGACAAAAATGATGGGACCGCTAACCTAATATTTGTTGCACAACCTTTAGAGGCAATCACTGCAATCAAACGTTTTCTGTAGCTCTCAATGAGACTTCTGCACCTGTTAACAGGTAGTTTGGCCCACTCTTCCTGAGCAAACTGCTCCAGCTGTCTCAGGTTTGATGGGTGCCTTCTCCAGACTACAAGTTTCAGCTCTTTCCATAGATGTTCGATAGGATTCAGATCAGGACTCATAGAAGGCCACTTCAGAATAGTCCAATGTTTTGTTCTTATCCATTCTTGGGTGCTTTTAGCTGTGTGTTTTGGGTCATTATCCTGTTGGAGGACCCATGACCTGCGACTGAGACAGAGCTTTCTGACACTGGGCAGTACGTTTCGCTCCAGAATGCCTTGATAGTCTTGAGATTTCATTGTGCCCTGCACAGATTCAAGGCACCCTGTGCCAGGTGCAGCAAAGCAGCCCCAAAACATAACCGAGCCTCCTCCATGTTTCACTGTAGGTATGGTGTTCTTTTCTTTGAAAGCTTCATTTTTTCGTCTGTGAACATAGAGCTGATGTGACTTGCCAAAAGCTCCAGTTTTGACTCATCTGTCCAAAGGACATTCTCCCAGAAGGATTGTGGCTTGTCAATATGCATTTTAGCAAATTCCAGTCTGGCTTTTTTATGTTTTTCTTTCAAAAGTGGAGTCCTCCTGGGTCTTCTTCCATGGAGCCCACTTTCGCTCAGAAAGCGACGGATGGTGCGATCAGAAACTGACGCATACCTTCACCTTGGAGTTCAGCTTGTATCTCTTTGGCAGTTATCCTTGGTTCTTTTTCTACCATTCGCACTATCCTTCTGTTCAATCTGGGGTCGATTTTCCTCTTGCTGCCGTGCCCAGGAGGTTGGCTACAGTTCCATGGACCTTAAACTTTAATAATATTTGCAACTGTTGTCACAGGAACATCAAGCTGCTTGGACATGGTCTTGTAGCCTTTACCTTTACCATGCTTGTCTATTATTTTCTTTCTGATCTCCTCAGACAACTCTCCTTTGCTTTCTCTGGTCCATGTTCAGTGTGGTGCACAATGATACCAAACAGCACAGTGACTACTTTTCTCCATTTAAATAGGCTGAATGACTGATTACAAGATTGGAGACATGTGTGATACTAATTAAAGAAACTAATTAGTTTGAAATATCACTATAATCCAATAATTTATTATCTTTTCTAAGGGGTACCAACAAATGTGTCCAGGCCATTTTAGAATATCTTTGTAGAATAAGCAATAATTCATCTCTTTTCACAGCTTCTTTGCTTTATTCTATGACATACCAAAGGCATGCAAGTATACATGATAAAATAGCTTTTAATTTCATCACTTTTCAGGAGGAATGAAGCATTATTTCAATGAGCTGTAAGGGTACCAACAAATTTGAGCACGTCTGTATATATATATAAACATCTTTGTGAACTTCCAGTTTTTTTTCTGTCAGGTCAGGCTTAGTATGTAGATTAATAGATAAATACTTTTTTTTTCTTTATCAAAAAGACAATTACTGTGGAAACACATTTCAAAATAACAGTTCGCAGGTCTAAAACTTTACGATACAGTATCCTTACCTTGAAATTGTGTCTTTTTCTGGTTGACTCGTTGTCTGTCGATGTACAATACTAACGTTAATTATTTTCGACAGACAGACAGTCACACCAAATATGGATTTGATTTAGATTTTTCTTCTGTTCACTCACTTTGCATTTAGTTAATTGATAAATATAATCTATTAACATTTCTAACAATCTATTTTTGAAAGCATTCTTACTTTACAGCATTTTTTCACACCTGCCTAAAACTTTTGCACAGTACTGTATATATATATATATACTATATTTAAGTAGTTTCGTTCATTATTTTTGATAGATATTTGATTACGTAATTTGTTAGTTCGTTATTTCTGATAGATATTTAGCTAGTAGTTCTGTTAACTATCTGTCTCTGTCACCAATCGCCTTCTGTGAATTCGCTCGAGCATCTTCTTAACTTGTACCCCTTCTTGCTCACGCACATATTTTCCATAGATACATACCACGCCGCGTCACATTTCAGACCACGGCGGACAGTATTCCTTTTTTTTAAGGGAGAAGGTATCAATACCAACATACATGCTGAATAAAATACTAATTACTAATATTAACCAATACAACTGTGATATGTAAATATACAATAAAAAATCAAACAATTAAAAGTGAATATAAATATTAAATATTAAAAAATGTGTTAAAATTAAACACTGTCATCAAATTCGCTTTTCAGGGATTTAGTCTGCAGAGCCACACAAGCTACACAAGGCTTAAGCGCAGTGTGCCAATTATGCGCCTCTTTTTTGACGTTGAGTGGGACATTCGGCCTCACTTCCGCCTCAGAAGGGAGTCGCTCAATGCCTTGTTTGGCCTTCTCAGTGGGGAGAGGTGTCACAGCTGGGGATATCAGCAGGAGGTATTAATTTTTTTTGTTTTGGCTAGCCTGTGGAACATCCTACAGGGTCGTGGCAGCAGCCTTTTCTATTCCTCGGACCACAGTGCACAGAGCGGTGCACAACATTGCACAGGAGCTGAATGAAATCCTTCCTCAAGTGATCATGCTCCCAAAACAAGAGGAACTCAGCATGGTGGGAGAGGGATTTGGACGGCTCACCAATCACCAAGCATTCCAGAAGGCTGTGGGGGCAATTGATGGGTGTCACGTCTGCATTAAAGCTCCAGGCCAGGCCACTGCGCAGTGCTATTTTAATCGCAAGTTATTTCTGTTCAGCTCCAAGCGATTTATGACCACACAGGACAGTTCCTGGATGTGTTTGTGGGTTACCCTGGGTCAGTGCATGACTCCAGGGTACTGAAAAACAGCCCTGTGTACACCAGGGGGCTGTACCCTCCACCAGGGTTCTTCTTGTTGGGAGATGGCGGGTACCCCTGTCTGAAAGAGCCAGTGTGCCTGATCACACCGTACAAGGAGCCTGTGCAAGGCAGGGTTCAGGCCCGCTTCAACCGCCATCATTCCAAGACTCGTTCCATCATCGAACGAGCCTTTGGGATGATGAAAACCGGATGGAGGGCCATTTTCTTTAAAGCCCTGGAAGTTCACCCATCATTTGCCCCAAAAGTGATAACAGCATGTACCATCCTGCACAATGTGTGCCTGGCTCATGGCGACCTCCTGCAGACAAAGCCCACTGAGGGGAAGACAACGGCATCTGCAGGAAAGTGGAAATACAATCAGGAAGCCCTGGCAGCAGAACTATCTGCTCCAGTTTTCATGCCCCAGCACTTGCTGCCACATGATTACCTTTAAGCTCTGTGAGCTCCCCTCTCCCGAAATCCCTACACCAATCCCTGTGTTCATTGTATATAGTTTTGTTAGTTGTTTTTAATCCCTGTGTTTATTTTTACTTATAAGTAGTTTTGTTAGCAGTTTAACATTGACATGATATAACATGACAGTTTAACCGATAGTTGTTTTTAATTGATTTTGTTTTAAAATGAATTGAACAAACCAAAGCCTCCTGTTAATTATTTTATTTGTTTATTGGTATATATTTGTTATTTAAAGTTTTTCAATTAAACGCTCAAACAACGATAGGAAGCGCTCGCTCCTCTCCTCGGCTGCCTTCTCTCCTCCCTCTCTGACTCCTCTTTCAGAACATTTAAAATAGTGTCTTCCTGCCTCTGCCCTCTCTTTCTTTTAGTTGTTGTCTGCTGTGAAGCCACTGCTGCAGACGTGCCTGGTGATTCATCCTCGATGGATGAGGCAATCAGGACTGGATGCCTAATAGAGGGCCTCCCCCCAATTGCCACATCCATGAGGGTGAACCACAGCCACGACACAGCAGTGGCCTCCCCTGCCTCTGTCCCTGTGCCTGTTGGAGGGCATTTCAACTCCTACAGAAGTAATGGAGAGATTGTGACAGTAGATAATGTATCTGTATGCCTGTCTGTGTAACAGTCTGAATAGTATTATGATAAAAAATAGTATTATGACAATGTCAACTTAAATAATCAAATAATCATTTTAGGTAGCCTCTAATTCCACTGAAACATTCAGCCATTATGCTTAAATATAAAACACTAACAACACATAAAGCACATTGCTTGCAAGTAAAATAAACAAACAACAGTAATTATGCATTGTAAAAATAAAACATACTAATGTAGATACAAGATTTCTGATAGTGAAACTTTATCCTCCATCTCCAGTTCTTTTATTATTGCCCTAGAATATAACATTATTACTATTAGTAGTAAAGGCACGACAGCGTCTGTCACTTTTGATAGATTTATAACCATAAGCCCCACCCCTTTCACACCTTTTGATTGATTTATGACCCTAAACCCCGCCCCTATCGGTTGATTTATGACCTTAAGTCCCACCCCTTTCCACGCCCCTTTCCACGCCTCTGAGTGATTTATGACCCTTAAGCTCCTCCCCTTTTCCCCACGCTTTGAGTGATTTATGGCTCTAAAGCCTCGCCCCTTTTTCCCACGCTTTGAGTGATTTATGGCTCTAAAGCCTCACCCCTTTTTCCCACGCTAAGGGTTGTTTAATGGCTAATCTGATTATCCCTCCTTCAGGTAACAGTATTTAAACCTTGCACGATGCCGATCCCGTAAAACTTCATTTTGGATAAAACTCTACTCCCTGCCTGACTGCCTGATCTGCGTTGGAAAATATTGTGTGCTTTGGACACTCTCAAAAAAAAAAAAAAAAAATAATGGATTACTTCGACAATTTA
>JAHFZB010000063.1:151028-197028 GCA_036884735.1 Huso huso
TCAAAGCTGTACAATTAAACCCTTCAGATCCTGATAAAGTCTGGACTTTGGAAGACTTTGTTGTCAACAAACCAGGCCCCCCCCATACGGGTAAACCAAGTGCTAAGAAGCCTCCAGTACGCCCTAAAAAAGACTCTCATGGATCAGCAGTCACTCCTAAAGATCGATTTATAACCCCCCCGGCAAAAACTCATGGTGCCTATATTAATACTTATTTATTTATTTATTTATTTTTTTTTTTAAAGTGCACATCTCAATAAGTCTCTTTGTTTTTATCTTATACAGCCCCACAAAAGAAAAAGTCTTGTAGACCCGGAGCAGTCGGAGCACCCCCAACACTGCCCAGTTCCTCCAAGTTCTGCAAAACCCCAGCATCCCCTGGTGATGCAGGGGTCAAGAGAAAATTAATTACTGACAGTCCTAAGAAGACTCCTACACATCCTAAAGAAACCATACACGGGCCGATAGAAACCCCTACAACCCATTTCAACTCTTGTAGAGATACCTCTCGCGGTACGTATATTAAGACCTCTTTATTTATTTATTTATTTATTTTTTAAAACGGAGGGTTTTTTGCCAACTCAACAAGCCTGTATGTCTTTCTCTTATTCAGCCCCACAAAAGAAGAGAGGGCGTGCCCCCGATACTCTTGCGCCTCCCCTGTTTTACCTGGAAGCTCTAAGATCTACAAAACCCTGAGAGGATATTAATCATTGATGACCCCCGTCTGAAGAATGTCTCTGTAGCTACCCAGACTGATTCACCGCCGTTCCTTGTTTCAGATAATCTTAACCATCTCAGCCTTATCTTACAACTCCTAGAAGGTAACATTGAACAACTTATACCTGTCTTAAGATCATTAAAAAACATGTCTAATAAAAATGTCTAAAAAAGATAGAATGAAGAGGGACAATGCTGCTGATGTTCATACCCTGCTTAATGCTAAAAAGACTACTGTTAATACCTCTCTAAGACCTGTTCTAGATGATGCATCTAATTTAGATCTTATCAATAGTTTGGTATCTGATTTAAATTGCCCTCCTTGTAATGTTGAGGCTATAACACTACTGGTTTCTGAAATGTGTGCAAACATTCCATTACCTGATTTGAATGAAGAAACTCCCCCATGTACTCCTATTACTGTAAAAGTTGAAAGCTCTGTAGTTAATCCTTTGTATGATCTAGAGTGTTTGGATGCTGCTTTAGCAAAATTGTCTGCTGCCTGCACTGTCGATAATGAAAGACCTGGTACTTCAAAATTGTCTGAACCCTGCACTGTTGATAATGAAAGACCTGGTACTTCGGGTATGTCAAGGCCTGGTACTCTACCGATCCAAGGAGGCGGTCTTATAAGAGATGCGGACACTGATAGTAGTCAGGAATCTTTTTCTTCGATTGATAGCGCTAGTATGAACTCTTCAGAAGAGTCATCTGTTGAAAACACTGAGAATGGGTTACAGATTATTCAACGCCCTCGCTTTAATAACACAGAGTTGAGGTACAGGTTTAATTTCAGACGGCTGTATGATCTTGGTTCTTATGGTGAAATGTTTGTTGTGATGCATGAGGTTTTAGAAAGTATGATAGACACAATTAGGGAAACCCTGAAACCTGACGACGTTGTACACCTAGAGTTAAGGGCTGATTCGCTGGATATCCCGGTATTTCTAAACATGACTGGTGCTACTCTGTCTATTGATGAATTTCTCCTCCATATTGAATCCCAACTGCAAAGTCATAGTTCAATTCTGGCTGATGAGACCCTGATGCTTGTAGTGAATGTTATCCGTTGCCCTCGAGGCGGGGGAGGCGGCGTTTATCAACCATTATGAGCAGCGATATTATTAAAAAAGAAAGCCCAACATCTCTTCATCTGTTATAACAAAGACGATCATCTGTGCTTTTCTTACTGTTTAGCGGGTTTGATGCTTCCTAAAGATGATAGAACTCATAGTGCATGTATGGTTGAGGGGTTAAAATTAAAAGAAGCAGTGGGCTTTGACTAAAGATCAGATGGTTTCATTTGCAGACATTTCTAAATTTGAACAGCTTCTTGAAGTTAAAATCGTAGTGGTTTACAGATGTCCTGAAACAGAGACTTTAGCAAGATACGAAACAACCCCCCAGCTTAAAGCAAAGATGGTGTTTCTGTTTTTTCATGACCAGCATTATTTCTGCATTGTAAATTTGAAGGCCTTTCTGGGTGCCCGTTACTTGTGTAAGCACTGCTACGCTGTCTATAGCAACAAGGCCGGCCATCAATGTGAGGGCTATTGCAATGTTTGCTTTCAAGACTCCTGTGTTCCGGATCCTCGGGGTAAAGTTAAATGTGATGAGTGTCATAGAAATTGTCGTTCACAATCTTGTTATGATTCTCATAAGGCTGCTTGGACCCCTTCCACAGTTACTTTAGATCTGATGTTTTCACATTGTGATACCTTGAAAATGTGTGAATCTTGTTGTAGGTTAGTCACTATCAATCCCGATAAACCAAAAAAGCATATGTGTTTAGCAGCACAGTGTAGGACATGTAAGGTCCCACTGGACCCTGACTCCCCATAAATGCTTCATAACCCCTCTCAGGGCCCTGAAGTGTCTACGAATTATGTCTTCTATGATTTTGAATGTAGACAGGAGGATGGTGTTCATGTACCCAATTATCTGCATTGCATCCATTTGGATGGTGTCGAATGGTCTTGGGATGGAGAGGACTGTGTGAAGGCCTTCTTTCAGAGATACCGTAATTACAGATATAAAAAGACTATACTTTTATAGCGCATAACTCAAAAGGTTATGATGGTTATCTGCTCATGAATCATCTAGTACACAATGCCATTACCCCCAGATTATATCTCTCAGGGAGCAAGCTGATGTGTTTCATTGACAAAACTTTCAATATGAGGTATATTGATTCTTTGAACTTTTACCTATGCGACTGAGCTATGCCTAAAGCAATGGGATTTGACGCCTCTGAAGGGTATTTCCCACATTTCTTTCAATACTGCTGAAAACCAGACCTATGTGGGACCGCACCGGATCCTAAGTACTCACGGTATTCACCAGATGATGGCTAAAGACCGTGAGGACTTTTATGCATGGTATGCGACCGTTAAGACTAAGCGTGTTTGATTTCAAAAAAGGAGATGGTGTTTTACTGTAAGAACGATGTCGAGATTTTAAAAGAAGCGTATTCGCTTTCAAAAACAGAAGTTTACAAAGTAGGCGAGATTGACCCCTTCCAATGCACCACAATCGCCTCCTTGTGCATGGCTATGTACAGGACCAAATTCCTGCCTCAGAACACAATAGGTATTGTACCCGCTGATAATTATGCAAAAGCAGCAGAAGAGTTTTCAAATGCTTCAATACAGTGGCTGTTGTATGTTGCTGAAACTGAAAATATATACTTTCAGCACGCTTTGAACGATGGTAAGAAACAGTTTGGGAGATATTTTGTGGATGGTTACGCGGTTGTAGATGGTGTTCCTACAGCCTATGAATTTGCAGGCTGTTTCTACCATGGCTGCGCCGTGTGTTACGACTCTAATGACAGCCATCCTTTAACTAAGGAATCATGCGGGACGATGTTCCAGCATTTTAACGCGAAGGTTAAGATGCTGAAAAAGGTCTATGGTCTAGATGTACGGGTGATATGGGCACATGAATGGAATGCATTAAAAAAGCAGGATCCGTCGGTTCAGACTTTTGTGAGTAAATATGAGGGTCCAGAACGCCTTAATCCTCGCGAATCCTTATTTGGAGGCCGTACGAATGCTATCACGTTGCATTATGTAGCTAAAGAAAACGAGAGGATAGAGTACTACGATTTCACAAGTTTGTACCCCTTTGTCAACAAGACCAAGACGTATCCCATAGAGCACCCCACCATAATTTATCATGACTTTGAGGATTTGAGTAATTACTTTGGTCTGTTTAAATTAACAGTGTTGCCCCCTAGGGGTCTGTATTTTCCAGTGCTCCCATCTAGAATCTGTGTTAAACTGATTCTAATTGTCGCACTTGTACAGAGACACTAAATCAGAATCGTGCACCCATGATGATATTGAAAGATCCTTAACAGGAGTCTGGTGTTCTGTGGAGGTGTTCAAAGCCCTTGAGAAGGGTTATACGGTGACTAAAATACATGAAATTTGGCATTTCCCTCAGACTTCTGATACTCTGTTTACAGGGTATATCAATGTCCATCTGAAGGGTAAGCAAGAGAGTTCTGGGTACCCTTCTCAATGCGTTGATGACCAGAGCAAAGAGAAGTACATCAGTGATTACCTTCTCAAAGAAGGTATAGCCCTAGACCCTGAGAACATTACAGTGAACCCTGCCAAAAGACAGATTTCAAACTGTTTCTCAACAGTCTTTTTTTGGGGAAGTTCGGGCAGAAAACAAACCCTTATCCACGACTTTGGTTAGAAACCCAGCAGAATTTTTTCAGTATGTGTTTTCAAAACGCTATAAGGTTTCCCATTTTTTCTTTGTCAGTGAAAACATGGCCCAAGTGCAGTGGCGCTACGCTTCTGACTCGTACACACCCCCTGGTAATGTAAACATCTTTATCGCGGCCTTTACAACCGCATACGCTCATTTAGAGCTGTATAACCTGATGGATCGACTACAGAGAAGGTGCCTTTACCATGACACCGACTCTGTAATCTTTGTGAGCAAACCCGAAGATTGGAACCCCCCGCTAGGTGATTATCTAGGAGAATTGACCAGCGAGCTTAAACCGGGTGATTACATTACAGAATTTGTTTCAGGGGGTCCTAAAACATACGGCTATAAAACAAAGGACGGCAAAACATGTCTGAAAATTAAGGGCATAACCCTTAATTACGAAAACTCCAAAACTATTAATCTCTCATCTCTGAAAGATTTGGTTCAGAATTTCGTGAGTCCTGATCGAGACACCCCTCCTGAAAAAATCTTGATCGAAGGGACCCAAATTCACAGAAATAAAAAAGAGTTTCAGCTAGAAAATAGACCACACAGGAAAACTTTTCAGATTGTGTACAATAAGAGAGTATTGAAGTCTGACTACACCACATTGCCCTATGGATACTGAAGGAGGTTTTGATGTCGTCTTTTCCATCCCTTTTGCAGCAATCATATCGGGACCCTCTAGTTCAGGGAAAAGTTTTTTGTGAAAAACTTAGAAAACTCTTCACAGGTTCTGTCGCAAAATTCCTGAGAATATAATATACTGTTATAGTTGCTGGCAAACGATGAATTAGCTTGTAAATTTCCCAATTTAAAATTTGTTGAAGGTATACCCGCATCTCTGTGATGATTCCTTACTCCCCCCAACAAAGTCAATTTAATCATTATTGACGATTTGATGGAGGCAGCTAGTGAAAATGATGAAATACAGAAAGCCTTTACAAAATACATGCACCATAGGAATTTATGTATATTATATCTAGTACATAAGGGGGGAGCGCGAGCATCCAGCGCCCAGAAGGGGGGAGCGCAAGCATCCAGCGCCCAGAAGGGGGGAGCGCGAGCATCCAGCGCCCAGAAGGGGGGAGCCCATGCATCCAGCGCCCGGAGGGGGGGAGCCCATGCATCCAGCGCCCGGAGGGGGGAGCCCGTGCATCCAGCGCCCGGGGGGGGGAGCCCGTGCATCCAGCGCCCAGGCCTCCAGCAGCAGAGGAAGAATACCTGCTGCCTCTGCCTCTGCCACCAGGAGCAGAGCAGCAAGAGCTGCCTCTGCCATCTCCACTGCTTCCACCACCAGGAGCAGAGCAGCGGGAGCTGCCTCTGCCTCCACCACCGCTAGGGGCGGAGCAGCAGGAGCTGCCTTTGCCTCCGCCACCTCCACCGCCAGGAGCAGAGCAGCAGGAGCTGCCTCTACCTCCACAACCTCCACCAGCAGAGGGTGAATGCCTGCTGGTTATGCCGCAACCGCCGTGGGAGGACTGCCTGCCCCTCCCACCTCCACCAGCAGAGGGTGAATGTCTGCTGGTTCCATCTCAAGCGCCGTGGGAGGACTGCTTGCCGCTCCCAGCTCCACCAGCAGAGGGTGAATGCCTGCTGGTTATGCCTCAACCACTGTGGGAGGATTGCTTGCCCCTCCCACCTCCACCAGCAGAGGGTGAATGCCTGCTGGTTCCGTCCTCAAGCCGCGGGGAGGACTGCTTGCCGCTCCCAGCTCCACCAGCAGAGGGTGAATGCCTGCTGGTTATGCCGCAACCACCGTGGGAGGACTGCCTGCCCCTCCCTCCTCCACCAGCAGAGGGTGAATGCCTGCTGGTTCCGTCTCAAGCGCCGTGGGAGGACTGCTTGCCGCTCCCAGCTCCACCAGCAGAGGGTGAATGCCTGCTGGTTATGCCTCAACCGCTGTGGGAGGATTGCTTGCCCTCCCACCTCCACCAGCAGAGGGTGAATACCTGCTGGTTCTGCCTCAACCGCCGTGGGAGGACTGCTTGCCCTTCCCACCTCCACCAGCAGAGGGTGAATACCTGCTGGTTCCATCTCCACCTCCACCAGCAGAGGGTGAATACCTGCTGGTGCCACATCCACCGCCATGGGAAGGACTGCTCCTGCCCTGCCTCGCACCGCCCAAGGATGCCTGCCTCGCACCGCCCAAAGATGCCTGCCTCGCACCGCCCCAAGGATGCCTGTTTCTCCGCACGCCTGGGGCTGCCTGTTGCTCCACATCGCCTGGGGCTGCCTGTTGCCCGCATCGCCTGGGCTGCCTGTTGCCCGCAAGATCGCCTGGGGCTGCCTGTTGCTCCGCATCGTCTGGAGAGCCACCAGCTACAGGGAACGAGGGAGAAGTGGAGCCCCCGCTGCCGCCTCCATGGCCAGGGGCCCCTCCCGAGTTCACCTCCCGAGGGTCCGCTGCTGCGGCTGCCGCCGCCCGAGGGGTCTCACTGGGCTGCCGGCGCCCCGAGGGTCCGCTGTGGCTGCCATTGCCTGCCGAAGGTCTGCAGCTGCTACCTTCGCCTCCCGAGGTCCCTGTTTTGCCTGGGGTCGCTACCAGTCCCGCCATGCGGCAGGAAATACTGTGGCTGGAGCCCCATGAAGGGGAGCTGCCGTCCACGGAAAAGGGGGAGGTCAGGAGACCAGCTCCCCAGCCGCACTTTCATGCGGCAGGAAATACTGTGGCTGGAGCCCCGTGAAGGGGAGCTGCCGGCCACGGAAAAGGGGGAGGTCAGGAGACCAGCTCCCCAGCCGCACTTTCGTGGGCAGGAAATACTGTGGCTGGAGCCCGTGGAAGGGCAGCAGCCAGCCATGAAGATGGGGGAGGTCAGGAGACCAGCTTCCCCGCAGCAATTCTGGCTGCAGGAGAGAGGGTGGCCGGAGCCCCACGGAGGGAGCTGCCAAAATATGAAGAAGGGGCAGGTCTTGAGACCACCCCCCAGAAATTTTTTTTGGCCAGAGGAGCCAAGGCCATTGAACGCTTCGGCTGTTTGGGTGGGAGGAGGACATCCCACCATGGCCGCCACCTTGGCCCGTTGCTGCCCCTGTTCCTGCGCCGGGACTGCTAACCGGGACTTTAGGGAATAAGGGGAGGTGGCCGAAAAGGCCATGTGTGGAAGGCGCATTGGGGGCATGTGTGGCGGAGTGTCCCGCCCCTATTTATTATTATTTGTATTTTTGTTTATGGGCGCGATAAAAGCGCTGCGCCTTTTTATTATATTTAAAAACCCGTGGAGGATGCATGGCTGATCAGCTACTGATTATTTAACTAGCTGACAGTCATGCATCCTTTACCAAACGCGTGCAGACTCTGGCCGAGGGATAATAAGATAATTAGCTACTAGTTAATCCCTCCAGGTGAGTATATAAACCTGCAGCTCTCTGCACTCGGGGTTGAGTGTACAGAGGAGAGAATGCGGGAACGGAGAGAGCGAGCAACATTTAAAAAACAATTGCTAAAACGTGCTGGATTATCCAGCACGACACTTACTTGTTTGTTTGTTTATTCGTTTGGCCCTCGTGCCCTTTTGTTTTGTGTTTCGTTAAAATCATTTGTTTGTTTATTAAATACGCTGAGTGCACTAGCATTCAGCTTCACCCGCCCATCCACTGTTTTGGTGTCAGTTACTTCCTGGTCCGTGACGTCATCCACCTCACCACTGCGAGCCAGACTGTCACACATTGCCATCCCTTTTTTTATCAGATCTTTTAACAGCAAGACGTTAAAAGTATGGAGTATGCTCAGAAAATGTACCTCGTACCCCAACAACAGATTGACAGACTACAAGGCCCCTCCACTTCTCCTGAACCTATTAGAAAAGCAGTGGAAAGCCGTCTTGATAATGATATGAAAAGTGTGTTACTGAGAACAGATATTAGCGATTATGAAAAAATTAAACTATATACTGCTTTTTTACAAAGGTATCTGACCTTGATTAAACAGGATGAAAAAGAAACTAATACTTTAACACTGTTAACCCCTCCTAATGATGCTGTTACTGATAATACAACTGGGCCCCAGGCACCTCCTCAAGATGGACAGAATACTGCTCAAGAGAAAGTTTCTCAGATAGAGGATTATGTTATGAGAAGCGTCCCTCACAGATCCAAGAGGAATGCTGAATTTATTTTACAGGCCATGACCCAGAACTCTAGTACTACTTCGTGGAACGATCGAGGAGAGTTTATTTTAAGGGGTAATGTGGTGAGAGGAACCCATATGGTTGATTTAATTAAAACAGCTACCGGGGTCAGTAATGTTACAGATCGTAGGGCCCCAGCAGGTTGGGATGAATTCTTAGAGGGTCTAGCATGCATAAATATCCCTAATTCTGTGATCCCTAATACCCAGACCTGCAGCCGTGTGCAGGCCTTTAAAAATTACACCTCTTAAGAGCTCCAGAAGGAGGAAAAGAGAAAAAAAAATGACTGGGAAGACTATTAATTTGTAAATCTTTTTTTTCTTGTGTATTTTCAATGTTTGCTTTTTTGTGTACATATGCATGTGTCAAATATACTTGTTGATTTTTTTAATGAATACATTAAATAAAAATATATTGTTTAAGGATTTATTGTCTCAAACAGCGTTTTTATTTAACATTTAAAACATTTGTTTTTAAAAGCCTGGCAGGAATTTACACACTGCACACACACATCGTCACACATATATTTTGATTTAGAGGGGTATATTTTTTGAATGAAATTGTAGACCGTATAATCGTTTTTATCAACATTTTCACTATATAGTTTCAGGATTTCACGGTAGGCAAGACCTTGTAGCTGTTGGTTGTTGAATACAGTCTGTGTAGAGTTTTTGAATAAAAATTCCATAATAGTTTTAGGAAAATAGCCGAAATCCGGGGGGTAACCACATGAGTCAAAAAATTCACCGTTCCCATCTTTTAAATAAAGTCCCAGCCAATGTTCCCCTGGATAATTCTGAGGATGAGTGTTCACGATGATCAAAGCAGGATTTTTTTTAATTTTCCCCTTAGGCAGTTGGTCACATGCTAAAACCCCATAAAAACTCTTTTGTGTAAAAGGGTTACTAGTTAGTATTGAGGTAAGTTGTAAAGTATTCATGGTCGCACTCAATTTCATTTAATCAGTAATCAAAGAGAACAGCTCTTTGTTGGGAGACCTCTATGACGTTCTCAAACACAGCATAGATGATTAGGTTTACAGTGTCCGGCAGCGGAACAGAAAAGCGCATTTCAAGACGCATGTTTCCTGTTTTAACTAGAGAAAAGTGATCCCCTGCTTCTTGGTCGGGGGTCAAATCAAAAGCATAAAGGGTGTACCCCCTGGAGTAATCGGAACGATCGATAATCAGAGGTTTGTCTTTCAGATGTCTTCCAGTGGCCTGTATTAAACTATAATACTCCCTAACAGAGTTGTGCGTATTCGCATAGTTGGGTTGAAAAGGTTTTGAGGGTATTTGTTCTCCATCAACATACAATGCTATAAAGTTGGCATCGAAATGTTTAAAGTTAAAAGGATTTTTTACATAATCACCGCTAAAGGCATCGTTATCTGTTAAACCTATGACTACAAATTTAGGCAGTTACCCCAGAAACATGTTTTCTTGATTACTAACTCTGAGTCCTCTAGGGATACTATAAACCTTGACAGCGACCCTTTCAATAGGATATTTAGCATTTGAAGTCATCAAGGCCTGAGCATGTCCTATTTTCACATCCGGAGACACTTTAACTTTCTTGACATACAGAGAGGCTTCTAAAAGGTGAAGTTTGTACTGGTTTGCATCGCCTGCCATTAAACAAAACCTATCACTAGCCCTAATCATTTTAATTTTTACATCAATGCCGTTTTAACATGAGTTTTTCTTGAAAAAAAAAATATCACAATGTAGAGGTCCTAAAAGTTCAAATACGTGACTTCTTCGGTATAAACACCTCTTTGTCTTCGTTTGCCCCTGCAGGATCTCCAACATCCATATTGCCAGCGGTGTCTTTAAAATACATCCCAGCCGAAAATTGAGATTCCAAGGTTTCCTTACCGTAATTGAGCAAGACTTCTATAAGACTTCTATACGGATATGTGCTACTACTCTGGCTAATTAATCTTTCGCCAAAGGAAATGTCTACTTGTGAGAAAATTGTAGCTATAGGATAGTTGATAATGCTTACAGATAAGTCCAGATAATCCTCCCGTTTCCTGCAATATAAAATTCAAGAGGGGCGGTGTCCGAAAAGGGCAGAGAGCGGTGGTATTTCAACATAAAGGCTTTTATCTATACTTGTCTGGGTGTAAGGTACGGTGAATAAATCCAGTTCAGATTTTACATATTCTTGAGATAAATGATGAACTAGAGCCATGTTTTAAAAGATGTTTCTAGTTTTCTTTTACTGACGTGCCTTTTTTTAACAGACCTCTTCCTCCGCGATCTGCTGCTTAATGCTTTAGAAGGTGCTCGTCTAGCCCTTTTACAGGATCGGCTTCGAGCTCCTGGAGGACTGGGACGTTTTTTCTATAGCCTCTGACATCACCATTAACCCCATCCTGATTGGGGCTCCTCATGGTTGTGAGAGCGTGGGATGTTATCACGTTCGACACCACGTCCTTCACAATATTTTTTAGTCGCTGACTTTAAATGAGGTTTAGCTATATCAAAACCCTCCTAAGTAAAGGCATAGCTTTTCTAAAAAGCCCTCTGAATATACCCCCAATCCCTGCCACGTACATTACCGGAGCCCCAGTAAACCCTGGCATCCCATTTCCAGCTTGATTTTTATAATATTGTATATAGGGGTTAGAATCTCCATAGACCCTCATTTTCATATTCTTTTCAATTATATATAAAGAGACTGTTTAACAGGTCTGAAGTGGACCTTCACTATGACCTTCCCAAAACGAAATGGAACAAGACTGTTTTGATCCGTCTAAAGTTGCAAAGTTATAGTGTCAAAACTATTCTTACTGACAGCTACATAATGAGGTCGGTCATAAGTTATCGTTACTATTTCATCGGGGGATCCATTAATAGGAACACATCTTAGAAGGGGGGCGTAGCTATCCCCCACTGCTTGATGGGTTATTATATCGGTGTATACATACAAAGTGTAAAATCCTGCTCTAATGTCTGCCGGATAAAACCCCCTCTTATAAGCTTTCTCAGCGGCGGCTTCATAGAACCCCAAGATCCTTCCTAATTGACCCTCTGTATACAGGTACAATTTGGCATCTCCATGTATATAAACTTTTCTTTCTACAGATTTGTATAATAACTCTATGTCGATCAATCTATCTCGAAAAGCATTATTCATAGCGTTTATTAATTCCTTTACAGAATCATAATAACCAAGTGGCTATTTTAAATACTGTTTTAACATGCGTATCTATATTACGGATAAAAAAATTCTCCGCATCACTTATATTTTCCCACTTATAAGGGTATTGGATCTCTGCTAATCCAACTTCCCATTTTCCTTGTAGATTCACAGGTTTTGATAACCGTATAGTAAAATCGGCTATAGTGTTCTTTGAAATATATCCTTTGAGGCGTTACTGGGCAGAGTCACATAAAAGGAGGTTTGATCCATCTTGTCAGTAGCCTCGGTGTAATGAAATCTACAATGATGGAGTCCCTTAATATTCTGCAGCTGCTTGGCCTCGATCCAGCTGTTAAATTTGTCCGGCCAACCCCGCCACTTTATAAGACAATACTTTTTACCTTTTTTTTTTTCTTGGCTAAGATTTTCTCTACCGTAAAACAGTCTATCTTCTGACCCTTTTATCTTCTGTAATTCAAGCTCGTAGAAGGTCCCATTTATTTCCTCTCCGTCATAATCCTTCAGCCTGTATACAGGGGGTTTCCTAGGCAATCGTTCGTATATATTAAAAATCTCATCCGTGTATGTGTCTGCTCGTAACCTTTTATAAAGGGGGCCCTTAGTTTTGATACTCTAACAGCATCCCCAATCTGAAACTTGAATTTAGGTGGTTTGTACGGAAATTCCTGAGTATATAGATTCTTAAAGACTTTAAAGGAATTGTCTTCATTAACTTCTGAAGGTTTCATTTTAATACTTCTATGGTAAGAATTATTATAAGAGCGAACCAATTCTTTTAGCTTATCTAAATACTTATGAGTGTTGAAGGCTGTAAAATATTTCCACATTTTAGTCTTTAGAGTCCTATTATACCTTTCAACAACAGAGGCTTTTAATTCATTACCGGTGGTAAAGTGTGCTATACTATATTTTTTAACAAGTTTTGAAAGGACTTGTTTAAAAATTCTTTATCTTTATCAGTTTGCAATTTTTTTTTTTTTGGTGAAATCAAATCGCTTTCAAGGATTTTCTTGAAAGCCTTTGTCACACACCCAGCTGTTTTGTTTTTTAGAGGTTGAACCCATGCAAATTTGGATAAAACATCTATGCATGTTAACATAAACTTGTTGTGGTTATTTTTCTTTGACAGACTAGACATATCTACTAAATCAGCCTGCCATTGATCGTCAATATTAGATATAAATACGCAGTTTCTTTTAAAGTTTATTCTAGAGGGTTTATGTAGGGTGTAAGTGTCTTGTTCAGATAACCATTCAGCTATATCCTTATCACTAACCCTACACCCCTCCTCCCTAAGAACTCTCTGTAGAGACTGTCGGCCTCCAAACCCTCCAGGATTTGAAACATCATAGTAAATTTGTTTCATTTGCTGAAGAGTCATCCCTTCAGAAAAAAGTCAAACAAATGCGGTGATTGTAAAGTACAAAAGGGTTTATTCACTCAGTTTACAGATTAACAATTATAATTGGATACTTTAAACAACGCATAAACAGGCAACATTGCCTTTCATAGTAATGCATTAAACAAGGTACAGTATCTTTTACAGCTCTAGAGATATCTGTATTCAGACCATTGACGAGATGATAAAGACAGGCTTCAGACACGTATGTATACAACACCAGTAAATACTCCCATTTACAGGGGTACACAGTGTAAAAACATTTCAGGGATCAGCGCCGTTAGAAAAACATTTAAAGGTATTTCACATTTTACAGAATCAGCAATCATTTCAGCCCAATATTTAGGATCCACCAAAGTGTATTTCAAGCGTAGCTCTTTTTAGCTCAGTGAAACGTTTTGCATCGACAGACAAGGGTTTTTAAAGTGGGCCCGCAAGCCAAGTTGTCAACTACGAGTTCAAACAGAAGACCCTCCAACTCACTCTGCATTCTGTCCCGAGTCATGCGGTTCCCCATCTTCAAAGTCAAAAAAGCCCCGTAATAAGTCAGAGGAGCCTGGGGTTCTGTAAAGTTTCTGTGATAGAAAAGATCTAGTTATCTTGTTAACCACTTCTTGAGTCCTTTCGTCCAGGTCCTGTTGCAGCTGCTGGAGCTTCTCTTTTATGTAAGGTTCAGGTCTCACTCAGTTCAATTAAACAATCCTCAACCAGCTTCTGAATCTTGTTCAGAGGTAGGAAAAAATCGAGTAGATGAAGAGCCTTAGAAACCAGAATATTTAACCAAGGTACATGTATTTTAGCTATTATTTTTTCAAACCTCCTGTTGAAATAACCGTAGTCTGCTTCAAAGAGACAGCTATGACCTCTCTGGCTGGGGTGGTCCACGGCGCAACCGGCACAATTTTTCTGCAGATCCCAGTCTATGATCACTTCCAGTAGAGAGGCCAGAAGGCCCTTGACAATCTTGAGGATTCTTGTGAATGTCACTCCTTAAAGGCTGTCGGGGTCGTCATGATCCTCCGGGGGTTCTGTAGGAAGAGCGTGAGACAACGGTATAAAGACAGGTTCGGTTGGAACCTCCGGCTCCGTAGGAGGGGTGTTAGGAAGACTCTGGTTCGGCAGATCGTAAGAAGGTAGAAAACACACTTTTTCAGATACACACCATTGCCACTGCGCCTCGGGATCTTCAGCATCCCTATTCTCTGGAACGTAATCAAAATCAAACCACTCGTCGCAAGAGCTGTCTGAAATATAGCCAAATGCTGTGGAATCCATGCTGACGGTTCTTCTCTTTTAAGCAGTATGAACCTTAAATAAGAAACTCCTTTTATTAGAACCCTGAAACACGCCCCTCCCATAGATAGCGTCATACCCTACAACATGTTCAAACATGTCCAAACATGCCTGCGCTCTACCCGCTCTCTGCAATGAGGACATGGGGGGTCAAAGTCCTCCACCAGCTAACATTTTTCTAAATTACATTTTCATACGTTATTTTATAAACAACCAATAAATGGCAATTTTGTTTAAAAAAAAAAAAAGTTAAAATACAAAAACAGGGCATTAGACTTAAGATCTAACGGGTGACCAACCCTCGCAGGTTCGAATCCTGTCGATTCCTGTAATTGTAACATTTTTATTTTTAAAAAATATATTTAGCACTACAATACAACTTGCTTTCTCTTCTTTCTTTCTGTCTTTTCTTTGTAATAGTCTATAAACTAAGGGTACAACAGACACCATTTTTAGGGAGGGCTATTTTTGACGGACGTCCAGTAAAAAGGGACAGGTCACAAATCACTCAAAAGCATGGAAAAAAGGGGGCGAGGCTTTAGAGCCATAAATCACTCAAAGCATGGGAAAAAGGGGTGAGGCTTTAGAGCCATAAATCACTCAAAGCGTGGGAAAAAGGGGAGGGGCTTAAGGGTCATAAATCAATCAAAGCGTGGGGAAAAGGGGAGGGGCTTAAGGGTCATAAATCAACCAAAACGCGGGGAAAGGGGGAGGGGCTTAATGGTCATAAATCAATCAAAATGTGTGAAAGGGGCGGGGCTTATGGTCATAAATAAATCAAAAGGGGCGGGGCTTAGAAAAGTGACAGACACTGTCATGCCTTTACTACTACTATTAATATTATTCATATCAATCTTGTTACCTAGTACCATAATAACATTAGAAGTACAGTAGTAGTTGTATACATAATTTCATGCCATATTTGCCATATAAGTGTGTCACGGGTGAAAAAGGTATATATGATTTGTTGAATTATATTGTTGTGATTTTTAGAATGTTTTATTTATTTTTCCTTTTTTTCACAATGTGTTGTTGGAATGATTTATTTTGCTTTTACGTTTTCGTACACACGCTGTGTTACCTGTTCCTATGGCAACGCCACCAGTGTCTACCGCTTGAAATCACTGTTTGGATCGCAGGTGTGGACAATAATTTAATCAGCTGTGCACTATAAAGAGGGAGGAAAAAGAAAAACAGAAAAAAAGAGGATATTGGGAGACGCAGTTCGAAAACGAGGTCAGAAAACAAAGTGAGAAAACGAAGTTAGAACAAGGCGGAACGAAAAAGAAAAAGAAAGATAGGCAGAAACAAGATAGGGAAAGCAGAACGCGGGGATAGAGAAAAGAACAAAACGGATACAAGACTAAAGAAAGCAAGGAGATCGGAGTGTTGCAAGTAGCGGCATGG
This sequence comes from Huso huso, assembly GCA_036884735.1. Lineage (NCBI taxonomy): Eukaryota > Metazoa > Chordata > Actinopteri > Acipenseriformes > Acipenseridae > Huso > Huso huso. Next base: position 166,878 of record JAHFZB010000063.1, read on the forward strand.
GACCAGGATGTGAGGAATTTGGGGTGTTGTTGGCAGCAGTACGGGACACTTGGTGTACTGGGAACGAGACTAAAGAGAAATCGGGACGTGAGGAGCTGATGACGACCAGCTGAGCGGCGTTGACTGGAGAGAAGTAAAAAGCACGAGCACTTTGAGAGAGAGCTGCCCAAGACGCTGGACTATACTATTTTAATTTGTTGTATAAATTAGCAGATTAATTGAAATGTCTTGAAGTGCACTGATCCTTTGCTTTATTTTTATCAGGAAACCTGTGTCATGTGCAATATCCTATTTTAGATCGAGAGTGGAGGCCCTGCTCTGTTGCAGATTGAAACGTTTCTTTCTCCACTCAGTTGACTCTGGGGAAGGCTCAGTGTTATTAGTCTGTTGGCTTGGACTCAGTGGCGGAGTGGCGCCCCCTGTTGGGGAAAGGGATAATTGAGCAGTTTTGAAATTTGGGGTGGCAGGAGATTGGAACCACGTCCCCTACCGACAATCCAGCCAGGGCAAGTGCAATATTGAATAAGGACTGGTCATGCACATTATTTTACTGTGCTACTTTGATTTTTCTTGTTAGTGACGAGGTGTGCTATACTAATGCCAAGTTTTGAATATTACCTGTTTTTAATAAAGAATTGCATATTGCTTCTCGTCTGTGGTCTTTGATGTGGGCTAGTTGCTGTCCCCCTTTGTTGATGATTCGAACCTGTGTCAATGAAAGTAGAAGGTAATTATAATAAAACAGAATTCCTTATTTTCTTTAAACATAAGGTGGCGTAGTCTGGCTATATTTATTTCGGGGGCGCGACAAGTGTATTCATTCAAATGAATGAGCTGACAAAGTTGTTTCACAAGAACAAACTAGCTATCTAGCAATACAGATAGCCAACTAGTTAGCAAAACTATTCCTCAAGGTCTCATCTATACGGAATAACATAGCTTACTTTCGTTTGTATGTGTAAGAGATTCTGCTCTTTTAAATATTGCTATGCTTATAGCTATTCATTACACAACACTAATAAAATATTTGCTTTTCATGTTGTCATTTAAGATAAACATAATAAAGTGAAAACAGTAAAACCAGGCAGAGTTAACCCACGTAGAGTTAAAAATGTAATTCCAATTAAAATGATTCAAATTATTCCTTTTCTTAGGGAGACTCAGACAAGAAGGCAGTTACCTTCTGCATTCAATAACAGCAAAGTATGCGCAAATACTAACCAATACAACTGAGATATGTAAATATACAAATCAAATAATTAAAAGTGAATATAAATATAAAAAAATGTATTTAAAATTAAAACCGGAAGACAATTTAACCTAGAGCATTAATTTATTTATCAAATAAGAGTTATTTTTATGACACAATAAACATTATAATATTGTTATATATTATATGATTGATAATTACATTTGTAGATATATTTGTCGACTAGCTCCATCTTCCCGCTCTGTCTTTAAGGACGCAATGCTTGGTGGGTATTTTCTAAAAATAGAAAATATCTTCCGCAGAAGTGTACAGTGCTTGTACACTTTCGGAACGCCCACTTGAAGACCCCTTCGAAGGGAGCACTTTTTGTTCACTTCTAATGGGAACACCCCTTAATATGGCCGCCGACCACTTCCGCCCTTAGATCTTCACTTCGTAGGGCACATTTTCATGAATTGGAACACAGCCTCCATCTCTGGTGAAGCACCAACTTCCTACCGGAGCCAGCTCCATCTCAAAATTAGCAGGTAATTATGGGAGGTGTAGTTCATTTGATTAACAATTATTCACTTTACCCATACTGTGCGAAAAGGATCGACTAGCACGAGGCAGTTCTAAATCCTATTGGTCTGTGTGTGCCGCTGTCAGCTATGTAGCTATGAAACGTTAGGGTACTTACCGTAACCCTGTTTCCCTGAAAGAGAAGACGACCACCAACATTATGTATGGGATCTTCCTGCCCTTGAGGTAGGTATTGCTGAGCTTTCTATACCAGAGCTGCCGAAGGCCCCTTCCTGGGATGACACACTTGGTCCCGCCCACCGAGGGTATAAAACTGTCACTCACAGGAAGATCTCCCTCTTTTTCCATCGAAACCGTGAGGGCGACCGAAGCAACCTCGTGGTTGGTGGTCGTCTTATCTTTCAGGGAACCAGGGTTACGGTAAGTAACCTAACGTTCCCTTTCAATTCGAAGACAACCACCAACATTATGTATGGGATAATGTATACCAGAGCCATCACGAGGGAGAAGGAACGGCAGCATATGAGGGATGCACAAGCACTGCCTAACCCAGAGGTTAGCGGTGTGAACTTACACCCTCAAGGACCCTTGTGCCTACAGAAGGCAAAGTAGGGTCTACCACATTAATACGGTAGAACCTGGAGAAATTATGCGGCATAGCCCAGCTAGCCGCAGTACAAATGTCAGACATCAAGGCACCTTTAAAAAGGGCCCAAGATGTAGCCAACCCTCTAGTTGAGTGTGCAGCTACCCTACCAGGTGGGGGTATGCTAGCACTATTATATGCAGTCGAGACTGGGTCCACAATCCAGTGTGATAGACGCTGCTTTGAAAGGGGCTGTCCTAGGGTCCGTGTTCCGTGACAGACAAAGAGCTGATCAGATTGACGCAGAGCTCTTGTCCTAAGCACGTAACATCTCGATGCCCGCACTGGGCAGAGGAAATTCAATCTCTCATCCTCCATTGAAGCAAATGGAGGTGGATGAAAATACTCCAGTTCCACAGACTGGTTAATGTGGAAAGCTGTAATCACCTTGGGGAGGAAAGTGGGGTTGATCCGCAGCGACACCCTGCTGCCATCCTCCAAAATACACATGCAGGAGCTGTGCACAGACAGCGCCTGCAGCTCACAGAACCGCTTAACGGAGGTGATAGCTAAGAGGAAGGCTGTCTTCATAGAGAGGTACTTCAGCTCAATGAAGTGTAAGGCTCAAACGGGGCCTTTGTGAGAGCCTCTAGTACAATATTAAGGCTCCATTAGGGGAGAACAGTCCTCCAGCCAGCGGTCCCTTAGAGGGGCCAGACCCATAGCTGGAACCTGCCTGGTTCCGGGTGCCAAAGAGAGCTTTTCGCCTGACTGTGGAGATCCAAACAAAGTGGAATCTCCCAGGGCTGGCTATGCAACAACTGGCACAGGGTCAAAAACCACATTCTCCTGGGCCACTTGGGAGCCACTAGGAGAACTGAAGTTTTCTCTAACCGGACTTTTTCTAGAAAAGCCGGGAGCAGCGATATAGGCGGGCAAGCATACAAAAACGCTTTAGGCCACTTGTGGGCTGCTCTCAGCTCCCACGCATTTATGTGCAGGGATGTCCAGCGATCCGACCAGGGTCCGCAAACTATCCACTCCGGTGTATCAGACCAGAGTTGGGTGCGTCTGTCATCACCAATTGACAGTTGTGTATCACTCCTATCCTTTTCGCTCAGATGAGAGGCTTGCCTCCACCAGCGTAGGGCTTCCCAGCATAGGCGAGACACGGTCAGCTTACGGTGTCTGTCGCGCTTGGGGTCCAGCTGAAGGCACTGAGCCACACTTGGATCGGGCGCCAGTGGGTAACCCTAGTTGGGTGGGTGATGAAGCCGAGGCCATCAGACCCAATAGTTTTTAACACAACACCAATTGTACTGTGAACCCTTGTTGAACAGGGCCAGGCAGTTGCAAATGGCAGCTACTCTGTTGTCCGACAGGTGGGCTTGCACTGTGTGGGCCACTGCTCCTTTCTGCGACTGGGCAGATCAACCAGTCATTCAGGTAATTCATAACCCTGATCAATTGCAGCCACAATGGATGGCATCCATACACTTTGAAATGTGCGGGGAGCTAAGGAGAGGTCGAATCACAGCTCAGAAACAGGACGCTCCCATGTAAGGCGAAGCGTAGATACTTCCTGTGCGCTGGACGAATAGGAATGTGGAATGCGGAATCTGCGTTCTTTCGGTCCAGTGTGATAAACCATTTGCCCGGCCGGACAGCCTGGCGAGTACTGCAGACGCCAGCGTCTCATTCTCCACCTGCCGAGGCGCCTTGCATTCTCGGTCAGAGCGCTGCAGCAATTCCTCAACCGCTGGTCCAAAGTAATGGTCAGGGGAGGTAGGGGCTGCTTTTGAAAGAAGGAGCCACCTTCCCATGAGGTCGCATCATGGTCCTCCTCAGCAAAGCTGAAATCCTGTTCTGTAACATCCAGGGCAACCATCGGTGCAGGCAGGGTCAGCTCCGGGGCCGGCGTTATCGGCTGAGCTGGGGCCACAGCAAGGGCTTGAGCCTGCTGCCTGGCCAGGGGCTCCCAGCACTGCGTAAGGCTCAGTCGTGTATTGAAGCACTCAGGCATCAAGGGTGCAGACACACCGAGGACACTGAGTGAGGTAGAACACAGTACTGGTGCCCCGAAGCATCGGGGGCACCAAGTGCAGGTGTTATTGACATGCTGTGGTGCTAAGCACCGAGGCATAGAGCATCTAAACAGCCTTAACCGCGTGAGGTCAACACAACCCGGGGTAGCACATAGCATACACCGGGGTGGATACACAGACTCGAGTGGCTGCAGTAGGCAATCAAGAGAGCAGTACAGGGGAGAGCACGGTGATAACCTGGTTCTGGACCACGTGCAGTCACACAGTGTGGCAGCGCATAGCGTATGCCAGGGTGGAGCACAGGCTCAAGGAGCTGCGGCATGTTAACTTTTTAAACTGCAAAGGCAGTAATAGGAAAACATACAGGCTTATACACACAGCCATTCAGCTATGGGAGAAACACGTTCACCGTGCCAGGCGGGTGAAACAAGCTGGCGGATTCAACTCAACAGCGGGACACAGCAGAGCTGGGTTCCCGTGGAAGAATCAGCTTATTATTTATTTCTAACTGCAGGGTAGTAAAGAAATGAATGCCCACACACACCACAGCAAACTGTGTGGGTAAAAATATCAGTCACCACGGCAACGCGGGTAACTGATTTTGTTTTGTTTTTCCAGCCCACCGAGTATGCGGGCTGAAGCAAGCCTGCATATGTAATTCAACAGCGGGGCGCAGCAGAGCTGCCGGTGGATATCATACTACATTTTCTTTTTAAACTACAAGGCAGTAAAGAAAAAACACATATACACACACACAACAGCAAGGTTGTGAGGGTAAAATAGCAGTCTCCACGGCAGCACGTGTAACTACTTTTAAACAGCTCACCGAGTAGGCGGGCTGAGACAAGCCAGCAGAAGCCGCTCAACAGCGGGGCAGGCAGCGCTGGGTCCCGGTGGAAGTCACGCTTGTATTATTTTTTATTTCTAAACTGCAAGGCAGTAAAAAAACGAATACATACACACTCCACAGCAAGCTGTGTGGGTAAAAATAATAGTTACCATGGCAACGTGGGTAACTGATTTTGTTTTGTTCTTACCAGCCCACCGAGTAGGCGGGCTGAAACAAGCCGACGTAAGCATCTCAACAGCGGGGCTCAGCATAGCTGGGTCCCGATGGAGGAATCACGCTTGTATTATTTTTTATTTCTAAACTGCAAAGCAGTGAAATAAAACCTCACATACGTGCACACAACAGCAAAGCTGTGAGGGTAATACAGCAGACACCACGGCAACGCGGGTGAACTGAATTTTTAAGTGCACCAAGAGGGTGGGCTGAGGCAGTCCAGCAGAGTCAACTCCATAGCGGGGCACGGCAGAGCCGGGGTCCGGTTGAGGATCACGCGTCTCTTTTTCTTTTTAAACTGCAATAGCAGAGGAAAAACACAAAACAGCGATGGCCGTAAGGTTTTAAGCAGACTGCAATCGCAAAGCGATATAGACTGTTACACAGAAAAAGAGTAAACAAAGCGTAGTAACTGGACAGGGGTGTCTAGCCTGGACTAAGTGCAGTCACACGACCGGGGTAGCACGTGGCCTACAGCGGAGTGGAGCACCGTCTACAGGCAGAGGGCAATGAGGCACCTTGTGCACCGAGCACCTGAGGGCACTATGCGCACTGATGTACTAGACATCAGCCTACCGAGCACCATGCGCACAGAGTACCGTAAACACTACGTGCACCGTGTACTGTGCAGCACAAAGTGTGCTCTGCACTAGCTTTGTACCAAGCACCACACGCCTTAGGGTACCCTGTGGATGATGGCGTGCAGGCCGTATAGGGATGGGGACCCCGATATGGGCCTGACTTTGTACATTAGCACTGAGACACTGCTCGCACTATGTTGAACACTGTTAAGTGTCAACGTAGAGTGTACACTCACTAGCGTTACAGCAAGGTATTAACACTGTGCGCCGAGTACCGTGGGCACATAGTGCACAGTGTACTGTGCCGTATGAGCACTAGTGTGTAGAACCACAGTTTCACGTGCATGCACCGCAGCAATATGTACACCGTGTTGCAACGTGTATGCTGAGCCCGGCGCGCGACCGTGCAGCACTGTGAGCTGGCGCGCTGGGTTGAGCAGTGCTTAATGCCAACGAATTAACGTGCACCGCGTGCACTGCTTGACCCGTCGTCCCAAGCGCCGCATGGCTTGACTGAGTGACCGCTCAAGTGCTTGAGCACTTGTGCACCGAGATTAAAAAAAATATCACGGGGCAATGCGGCGCGTGGTACCGCAGCACCAGGGAGGCCTCTACCAAAGTGCACGACCTTGACCGTGTGGTGAACACACACACCTGGTCAGCAGAAGTGTGTACCGGGGGGGACACAGGGCCGAAGCCGTGGTGAGTGAGTTTAAGCAGACAATAAAATATGATATATCTATATCAGAAAGATAAAGAGAGAGTACACCGTTAGATTACACGACCCAACTCACCACAGTGGCTGGGGTCAGCCAGCGGCTCCACTCGACAGCGGGGATAGGGCAAGGCCTAGCCCCGTGGAGGAGAACGCGGCTGGAGTTCACTCGACAGTAGGGATACAGCCAAGCCTGGCCCCAAGGAGGACACGTGTACTCTCAAGAAGAAAAGACAACCATTTGCAGATGACTGCACAGACGACTCACATACGACAGACAGATATAAAGGGCGGCCTACCATGCAAGCAGGGAGGCCGCTGAAAGACAGAAAGATAAAAGGACTCAGCCTTTTTTAAGTCGTTGATTCCAGGAAAGCGGCAAGCCAGCTTTCAGCACGAATGCCAGGGAAATACAACTGACTCGAATCGACTCGAGAAGTTCTATCAACACGCTCATCTCAACACAGAGGTCTTACCGTACCGTCTTGAGAGGGAAAAAGAGGAAGATCTTCCTGTGAGTGACGGATTCATACCCTCGGAGGGCGGGACCGAGTGCGTCATCCCAGGAAGGGGCTTTCGGCAGCTCTGGTATAGAGAGCTCAGCATTACCTACCCCAAGGAAAGGGAACATTTAACCTAGCTGACCAATTTTGGACACAATGGCAAATTCGGTAAGAGCTGAAAAAAAAAACGGATGCAAAATGGGAGAAGGTTTTTACATGGGTGAACAAAATTCATGACAATATTTTCAAAGCCGGTGCACTGTGTGCAGAAAATAACTTAGACTGCATGAAGCGGAAGAAGGCCATGCCAGGCCAAGTAGAAGCCTGTAGGTTTACAGTTTTGTGTTGTTCACAGTGCCTGCGGTGTGCATAAATTCATGTAAATTAACCTAATTACATTTTTTTTAAACACAACAAAATAACACAAATTCCATAGGGCCCTAGTCTTAGTACTGTACATTATTTCAGTAAAGTGAATAGCCTGTGTGAATAAGGCACCTCACGGCTCCATTCACGCCACAGTAAAACACAGTAACGCGTTGGAAAAGAAAAACATGTAGCTACTATTTATTTATTTATAAAAAGAACGGCGAATAAGATGTCTGTTACAAAGTGGTTACAACTTTTTATTTGTCCATATTTTATTGTGTGTGTTCAACAGGACATCTGCAATTACAGAACAGCTTTTAATTATTCAAGCGAGCTGAACCGAGAAGCCGTGAAAGAGTGGGACGCTGGGAAATGAAGTCTTTATTTTGTCACATGAATGCGCAAGCGCCGTTGTGAAGGGGAGGGATGCTGGGAACTAGTATTGTATCAGACAACGGCTTTGATTTTTAATGAAAAAAAAAGTTTTTGGTTCTGGACATGTTTTGTTTCCTGCCAACAACAAGTGAACGAAACTAAATAAATAAATAAAGACAGTGTGTTCAACTAAATAAATAAATAAAGCCAGGGTGTTCAACTGAATAAATAAATAAATAAATAAAGACACGGTGTTCAACTATTAAAGTACAAAGACGGTCTACACCGGTGTCACAGGAAATTCGTAGACCGTGAAATAAGTAGATATCGCCTTGTGACAGGCTGGATGACTGGTCTGACTTCAGGCCAGAAGCAGGAAGGAAAACTGACACCGGGGAAGTACTGCAGTTTAAGGTGGCGTTTGCCGTGTGGTCTAGTGGTTAAAGAAATGGGCTTGTAACCAGGAGGTCCCCGGTTCAAATCCCACCTCAGCCACTGATTCATTGTGTGACCCTGAGCAAGTCACTTAACCTCCTTGTGCTCCGTCTTTCTGGTGAGACATAATTGTAAGTGACTCTGCAGCTGATGCATAGTTCACACACCCTAGTCGCCTTGGATAAAGGCGTCTGCTAAATAAATAAATAAAATATTTTAACAAAAAGAAACTTGCTCATAGAGCAAAAACAAATATTTAAACAAAACAAGTCTTGAACACAAAATAATAAATAAACCATACAGGTCAGGCTGGGCAGTCGCTGTCACTGTTCCTGTATTGTATTATTTTATTCAGTTTCGTTTTTGCGCTCTCTCTCTCTCTCTCTCTCTCTCTCTCTCTCTCTCTCTCTCTCTCTCTCTCTCTCTCTCTCTCTCTCTCTCTCTCTCTCTCTCTCTCTCTCTCTCTCTCTCTCTCTCTCTCTCTTAAACACCCACCCGGAGCTAGAGAGCTGCAGCCTTTTATATCGTGGCCGAGGGGTTTAACTAGCTTGCAATTAATTATTCTATTACCCCTCGGCCACAATCTGCACGAGTTTATTAATTACTACTGAAGATGGGACTACCCATCCACGCTACAAAACAAATCGGCTACGCCGTCAAAATGCAAAACAATAATAAAATACGCGGTGCTTCGCCGTCATATAATTACAATACTAAATCATAATAATAATAATAATCAAATACAAAATAACACAGGGGCGGAGGGGGACCCCGTTCTCAAATAAAATAAACAAATAATAGTTGAACCATCTGCGTCTTTATTTATTTATTTATTTATTTTAATTGTTGAACCATCGCCGTCTTTTGTTTTTAAATGTGTTACCATTAAATAGTAAAATATAAAAAAACTGTTTTAAACTTTAAAAATGTTAATTAAAACCTGCATTTTACGTGACCAATATTTCGCTAATGTACGCTACAGGCATCGTATATGACATATCGTCAAATTATATTGTATACTGTTTTTTTTTTAAATTATCTATTATCATTTAATCATAGTGGTTAACTTTATCTTACCACCCTGTTTACTAAGACGTGGTAAACTCTCACACAGAATAACCCAAGAGTATAACACTGATGGCAAGAGTAAAAAAAAAAAAAGACAATTTTATTATTTTACTTGTCCAAACGCCGGGAACTGTGTATGTGTGTGTGTATATATTGAGAAAGATATGTACAACATATCGAAACTCTTTTGAGCTATATATATATATATATATATATATATATATATATATATATATATATATATATATATATATATACACACACATATTAAAATATAAATAATAAATGTGTTGTTGTGTATGTGACTAATTGTGCATTTATTATGTGATTTAATTTTATGGGCAGTTATATTTAAATTAAAATGTGTTGTAAATACCCACGTTGGGGAAAGGACAATTTGTCTATTTATTGGCTGCACCCTCACTCCACACTTTTTGTAAACTTGTGTTTATGATTGGCTATGGTTATGGCTTTATTCTGTTGCTATGGCTTAATATGATTTTTTATTGGCCTATGAATCCGTTATTATAAAACTGCAAGCCTGTGCCGAACATCTTTATTTTGAGAGACATTTTCGAAAGGTAAGGTTACTTTTTTATTCTAAATATTTAAAATGTTTTATGTTAGTAATACTTAATAAATATTCACGGTTGTTATACTATTAGTGCTAACACGATTTTTAAGTTAAATAGTAGGCATTAATGTATTAAGAACAGAAGAACATAAGAAAGTTTACAGACGAGAGGAGGCCATTCATCCCATCTTGCACGTTTGGTTTTTAGTAGCTTATTAATCCCAGAATCTCATCAAGGAGCTTGAAGGATCCCAGGGTGTCAGCTTCAACAACATTACTAGGAAGTTGTTTCCAGACCCTCACAATTCTCTGTGTAAAAAAGTGCCTCATATTTTCTGTTCTGAATGCCCCTTTATCTAATCTCCATTTGTGACCCCTGGTCCTTGTTTCTTTTCAAGTCGAAAAAGTCCTGGGTCGACATTGTCAATACCTTTTAGAATTTTGAATGCTTGAATCAGATCACCGCGTAGTCTTCTTTGTCAAGACTGAATAGATTAAATTCTTTTAGCCTGTCTGCATACGACATGCCTTTTAAACCTGGGATAATTCTGGTTGCTCTTCTTTGCACTCTTTCTAGAGCAGCAATATCCTTTTGTAACGAGGTGACCAGAACTGAACACAATATTCTAGATGAGGTCTTACTAATGCATTGTAAAGTTTAACATTACTTCCCTTGATTTAAATTCAACACGTTTCACAATATATCCAAGCATCTTGTTGGCTTTTTTTTTTTTATAGCTTCCCACATTGTCTAAATGAAGACATTTCTGAGTCAACATAAACTCCTAGGTCTTTTTCATAGATTCCTTCTTCAATTTCAGTATCTCCCATATGATATTTATAATGCACATTTTTATTGCCTATAACCACTCCCTAATCTACGTGCATGCATATGAACAGTTCAGATGCAGTACGGATAGAAACACATTATTGAAGCTTCAGTTTCCATCCCAGACATCTGACTTAATAAAATTCCATAAAGCCAATGTGTTAGAGTGATTCGTAAGTAGTATATGCTATATGCCATATCACCATGTTAATTTTTAACCAATGAGAACACAGCAATTGGTTTTGACAGGTCCCCTTAGCCAATCAGAATCGAGAATTATTTAAGAGTGAAATGGGTAAACGGAATACATTGTTTTGTTATATGTTTATTTCAGAAAATAAAATAAGCTTTTTAGAAAAATAAAATAAGTTTGAAAACAGGTATATTAGTTTATTTCAGAAAAAATAAAATGACCAGTAAAATGGGTGAAAACAAAAAAGTACAATGTGCTGAAAAAATAAACAAGCTTGAAACTGGGAAAGAAATGTAGAGTGCTGAAAAATAAAAAATAAGTTTTGAAAATGTGAAAAAAACTAAATGTATAAAGTGTTGAAAAATAAAATTAGTAAAAGGGAAAACAAAAAAAGTATAAAGTGTTGAAAAGATAAAGCAGGTTTTGAAAATAAAATGAGAAGTAAAATGTTAATAACAAGGTTACAATGCATCTCTCTTGGCAATGCTGGAGCAGCCTGTAAGCTTATGCAGAAGTAAACAAACACAAAAGTTTTCAAAACTACAGATTGAAGTATTATGAACTGAGCAAAACAGTCTTTAGGCACACGTGTACATATTGACAATCTAGTTCACCTTCTATTTGTTGAAAACTTAAACTTTCTCAATGTTTTATACAATCTTTTAAATGTAACAATTCAACTAAATAACTTGAAATGTGTTTAACACAAGCTTGAGAAATGTGCCAACTCTATGAACCTTGAGGTTTAACAGGCATAAAAAGGAATGATTTGTTAATGTTTTTTAAAAAATGAACATAACTAAGCAACAAAGCATTGTTGACATTTCATAGAAACTTAAGCTAAAAACTTGAATTCATCCCTTTCACTGTGACTTAAGCTAAAAACTTGAATTCATCATTTTCATTGTGACTTCACTTTAGGTCTTTGCAAACTAGTTTGCATGTCGTCTGTGCTTTTAAATCTGGTTAAAAAGCAGCCAGTCATATTTTGTAAGCTTGGCAGCACAGTTGGTGGGCTCTGGCTCAGAAATGATGCCGATGATCTCCTCGTGGGTCTAATAAATACAGTGGGGTTTCTGCGGCTAGGTGAATGCATTTCTGTCGCCACTTTGCACCATGCAGTTCACCTCGATCTCCCCTCCATGAATTTGAGTGATTTGGCCGACATAGGGTTTGTCATCATATTTCACTATCACAAATTTTCCGTCTGTGCATTTCTCCTGCTCCTCCTCATCCTCACATGGATCATCAGCCTTTACCTGGGGTTGGAGATACTGAGTGTGGGAGGCATTGCAAAACGCCAGCTTGACTGGTTTGTGACAGGAGCACATCTGTGGGTAAGTGCAAAATATCTCTGTGGAATATCTCCTGGTGAGAAGGACAGCATCTGGTGAGTGTTGAGTATCCCAGTGACTGGATGAACAACTTGGAGAAGCATGTCATCCATGATGTTGATGTCTTCCTCTTCAATCCTTGAATGTGATGTTTTCTGGATTTTTATTGACCAAAAACTCATATAACTCCCTAGGAGTTTGCAGGTCATTTCCACCAAGAACGTGCATGTCCGCCATCCTCTTCACTGAACCCGCCCTCCATCTGGGGCACCTTCTGGCCACACCATGTGCTCCAGTGATGTCGTCTATACTTCCTGATTGAGGAAGGACCCTCTTCTCCGCAATGGTGTCCAAGTAAATGCACATTTTAAAATCACATTATGGTGTCACACCAAGGGGCGTCCTCTTTATGGACAACACATAACCTATCATAACTATTTAAAAATGTCATGTAGACTTGAGGAATATCATTCTTATAAATATACTTCTGTGTTGACATGCCAGGAATTTGAGAGTGGACTTTTACTAAGTATTCTTAAAATTATCAATGTTTTTCAATTTTGCGCCCTTCATAAAAAAGTCACACTAGTGGACATTGATCTTGTTTAGTTCAAAATCCCCCAAATTGTTGTGCATTTTGCAACTTTTCATATAGTTTAGATTAAATACAAAGCCTTTTACTATATGACACAGTTTTAATCAAAATAAAATGAAGTTATAATTGTTTTTTGCTCCATGGAAAGTAAAAGCAACAAGCCATGTCAACTACCCAATTGTCGAGTGATTGACGCGCAGACCATTGCCTGTGTGCATGTGTGCAACTTGTACCATGAAGTCTGTTATTTTAAGTTAAATGCCCTCTATGAATTATATAGTCTGTATGGTTTATCACAATGACAGTGAAGGCAACTTAAAATGAATTAGTTTCATCAACAAAATAAATATGATAAATTAACTTCATTTAAATAAGTAAGAACGTTGTTAGGGTTGACAGTGCACCGGTTGCCAGCATGTACTGTACTTTGAGGCGGCTGTGACGCGGTGGGTAAACTGTTGCGCTGAACTATAAAAAAAAAAACGTTATGATCCTCGCTGGCACGGTGGCGTGGGGCGCTGAGTCAATACTCTCTAAGAACAATCAGTTCCTTCAAAAAATGTATAGTTCTTTGGCTTGTCCCCTATACGAAACCCTTTTTGGTTCTTTACAGAACTCTAAATGAAAGTTCTCCCAAGAACCCTGTAATAATTTTATAAATGGATCTTTAAAAAACTTATAGGTTCTTTACAGATCCTCACCACACGAAGAACAACCAGTTCCTTAAAGAACCTTTTATGGTTCTTTGCCTATCCTCTATCTGAAACCCCTTTCAGTTCTTTAAAGAACTCTACATGAAAGTTCTCGAAAGAACCCTGTGGTAAATTTAACAATGGCTCTTTAAAGAAACTGTAGGTTATTTACAGATCCTCACCACTCAAAGAACAACCAATTCCTCCAATAACTTTTTATGGTTCTTTGCCTATCCTCTATCTGGAACTGTGGCAAAGTGGTAAGTGGTAACAGGTGTATAGCAGGTGCAGTGCGGATACAGTAATTCCAAGAATGCACAGACAACAAAGTACGGGTGAAAATGATTGTTTTAATGGTTTATAATCCAATGGTCTGATGACCCGCCAGTAAATAATAAAGAGCTGGCAATACACAACAATGTGTATTGCACAGTAATAAAACGAAGGGTTGCAGTCCCGCAAATAATAGACACGGTACAAAAACACACACAATTAGACACACGATCACTGTTCCAAAGTGAGTGCTCTCAGTGCTTGTGGTGAAGTACAATATACTACGTGCTATTAGTGAAACAAGTGCTGATAACAAAGTTTATTTGTGACAGTAGTGCAGTGATGATCCGGTTTCGTGCTGACCCTTGGCGACAGCTCCGGATCTGTGTTTTAGCCATCTAGTGATTACAAACACAGACAATTACTAAACAGACAAAGAAACAAACAAAACACTCACAAACTCCTTTCGTTATTTATTTTGGGCAATCTCCGGTCCTTCCAGTTTTCACGTAACAAAAACCCAAGCGAAGGAAAAAGATTTACAATTCTCCAGCCCCTTTTATGCGATTATGCATGACCCCTTGTAAACGATTACAGCTGACTCTATTGCCTGCAGCTGCTACCTCGTTTACCTTCCAGGTCAATACATTCTCGCACTGGAGTCTCGTCTTTTTCCAGGCTGATTGACTTCCGACCCAGGAATGAACTGTCAGGACAACCTGTCCAAAGCCTTTCCCTTTCGCTACTTTGTATCCTCACAGGTCGAGAGGGAGATTTACAACCAGAACTCATTATAAATAATCTGCATTTTGATGGTCTTTCCCTGCACGGTGTACCATATGGTACATGAAGGGCTGCAACGCCAGATACCACCGAGTTATCCGGGCATTGTTGTCCTTCATTGTACTTAACCACTTGAGTGGGGCTTGGTCTGTGACAAGATCAAATGAGTGTCCCAGCAGGTAGTATCGTAAAGAGTGAGTAGCCCATTTAATGGCCAAACACTCCTTTTCGACTACGGAGTAGTTGCGTTCCCAAGGTAGCATTTTCTTACTGATGTACAGTATCAGGTGTTCTACTCCATCTACCTTTTGAGACAAGACAGCACCCAAACCCACATCTGAGGCGTCGGTGTGGAGGATGAATCTTTTGGTGAAATCTGGTGTGATAAGAGTGGGGGCCTAGCAAAGTCTACACTTAATAGTATCAAACGCCCCCTGACACTCAGCTGACCACTTAAATTTGGAGCACTCTTTTTGGTGAGGTCGACTAAAGGGTTAACCACTGTGGCATACTTGGGGATAAAGCGGCGGTAATAACCGGCTAATCCCAGCAGTGACCTCACCTGAGTCTTGGTTTTGGGGATCGCTGCATCAACCAAAGCCTGGATTTTAGTGACTACAGGTCTCACCCTTCCATTCCCATTAAAAATCCCAAATATTGAGTCTCTATCTTGGCAAACGACATTTTTCTCAAGTTAGCTGTCAGCTGGGCTACCCTTAGAGACTGAAGGACGGCTGCAATCCTAGCCAAATGCTCTCGCCAGGTGGAGCTGTAAATGACCACATCATCAATATACGCTGCTGCATATTCATGATGTGGGCGTAAAACCTGATCCATCAGTCTCTGAAAGGCAGCGGGCGCACCATGTAGCCCAAACGGCATGGTTTTAAAGTGAAACAGCCCCTCTGGTGTTGAAAATGTGGGGTTAAAGGGATCTGCCAGTATCCCTTCGTCAGGTCCAAAGTGGAGATAAACCTCGCCTTACCCAGTCTGTCTAAAAGTTCGTCGACCCGAGGCATAGGGTACGCATTGAACTTGGCAATAGCGTTACCTTCCTGAAATCCCAGCAGAAGCGGTTGGTGCCGTCTTTCTTAGCCACTATGACAATAGGACTGCACCACTCGCTCCTGGAAGGTTCAATCACCCCAAGTTCGAGCATGTCCCATACCTCTTCTGACGCCACTTTGTCGACTTTCTGGGATCCGGTAAGGTCTCTCCCGCACGATGACACCTGGTGGAGAGATAATGTCATATTCAACCAAATTAGTTCTGCCGGGCAAGTCAGAAAAAACATAGCTGAATTCCTCAATAAGCTTACGCAGCTCCCGTTGCTGGTCTGGAACCAATTGTTCCCCCATTGGAATGATTTTTGTGCTAGGAGTCTCTGGACAGGGGCCATAAATCATCCTCTATGTTGCCTGGGGCTATAAACAAGACCTCCCTTGCCTGCCAGGGCTTTTATAAATTGACATGATATATTTCACGTTCATTACGGCGATCGGGCTGTCTAATTTCATAATTCACCTTTCCTATTGCCCGAATCACTTCATATGGCCCCTGCCATTTAGCACATAGTTTCGATTCTGAAGAGGGAAGCAGCAGCATTACCATGTCTCCTGGTCGAAAGGTTCGAATTAGTGCATTTTTGTTGTAATGCTGCTGTTGTCGGTGCTGAGCCAATCTGAGGTTGTCCTGGGCCAAACGACCGACCAAATCTAAGCGATCTTTTAGTAGGAGCACATGCTTCACTACATTTTTGGATGAGCCTTTGTGCTCTTCCCACCCCTCTCTCAACAGATCGAGGATGCTGCGAGGCTGTTGGCCATACAAGAGCTCGAAGGGGGAGAACCCTGTTGAACTCTGCGGCACCTCTCTCACTGCAAAAAGGAGGTAGGGAAGGAGCGATGCCCAATGTTTTTGCTCTTGCGTTACAAACCGTCTCAGCATCGACTTCATGGTCTGATTAAAACGTTCCACCAAACCGTCCGTCTGTGGATGATAAACAGACGTCCTGATGGGACGTATTTTTAATATTTTATATACCTGCTGTAACGTGTTAGACAGAAAATCGGTTCCATGATCAGTCAAGATCTCTTTGGGGATCCCTACTCTCGCCATAATCTGTACTAACTCGGTGGCTATTGCAGCAGCACTAGTGGACCTCAATGGAACTGCCTCTGGATATCGCGTTGCATAATCTACCACTACTAATATATGCATATGCCCAGAGTCAGAAGGTAGCAGAGGGCCCACTATGTCCATTGCAATGCGTTCAAAAGGAGTGGAAATAATCGGCAGTGGAACCAAGGGGCGGGCGCTCGACCCGGCCCTACTCGCTGGCAGTCTGGGCATGTGGCTACATATTTCGACACATCAGTATGAAGACCTACCCAATAGAATTGAGCCAATATCCGCTCCCTTGTCTTGTCAGCTCCGAGGTGCCCCGCAAAAGGGATATCATGCGCCAGCCTCATGACCTCGGTCTGACAAGACGGGGGAACCAATAATTGTGTTACAGGCTGTCCTGTGCCCGCGGCTAGATTTACCCTATATAGTAATCGCCCCTTGATACTGAAGTGTGGATATATTATAGCGCCCCAGCGCCATCACCATCCTTACCTTCAATAGACCGGACCTGCCCCCAAGCGTGCACTAGTGACGGGTCATTATGTTGGCCCCACACTATGTCCGCGCTTGAGTGCCACATGGCCGGTATATTGAGAGGGGCCGGAGTAACATCTGCCCTGGATGGCCCAGTAACCTCGCCCTCTCGGTCACACTGCATTCCGACTCCTTTTGACTGGCGTTTGTTACCATTCAAGCACTCTCCCACCAGACCCCAGCCTTGTCTCAGGGATGCTCCCTCCCATTTTGCGGTCTGTCTCTCCTTATTTGTTTTTCTAGGACGGAAAATAGGAGAAAACATTTCAGCTTGAAAAGGAAACACATCACCAATCCGTTCCCTTTTCTTTTCTTCTGCCACGTTTACGTGTGCGGCCGAGACTGCCATTATTTGCATTAGTTCTTTAAATTTTGGCCAGTCTCGCCCAGAATAACTTTAGGTGGCAACCTTTCCGCTACCCTACTACCAGGTGACGTTTTATCGGTCCCACCGATAAATATACTTTTAGTGTGGGGTATGCGCCCGTGTCTCCATGGATACAGGAGATGGCCACCTGACCTCGTGGCCGCCACGACACACCGCCCAAGAGAGCTGTTCTAATCAAGGTTTGCTCACATCCCATGTCCACTAATGCGTGGGTTTTCACATTGCCTAAAACCACATCAATCATACAAGGCCCCTCCCGACCGTTTTTCCCACGCCTTACCTATCTCAGGTGACCAATTACATGCGGCCACGTCACACCCATGGCAGCGGGCATGACCTGGCCAGATGTCCCTGTTGGTTGCACCTAAAACAAATCGGGGGGACAGAGGCAACAGTGGTTAAGTGTCTGTCCCGCTGCTGGTATGGCAACGGGGCAGGGGCAGCACCTCTACCCCAGCTGGGGACCAACCTTGGTCTCCATGGAGGGGAGGCAAGGTGGCCCATTGGGGTCGGCGGTCTCGGAGGTCTGGGTCCCGGGACTGATGGTGGTGGTGGTGTTGGAGGAGAGAGAGATGGGGGGTCAGCTGTTCCGAAGGGCAGGAGCCGACAGTATCCCGGTCCGGGCAGAAACTAGGGAGTCCTCGTAGTCCTCGGCCAGTTTCACAGCGCCCTCCAGGGTGTCGGTTGTGGCGCCGTATCCACGCCTGGGTATCGGCGCCGACCACATAGCAGAACTGCTCCACCACTATTGCTTCCCCATTTTTCACGTTGGTTTTGGTCTCGGGGTCAGCCAGTGCACCATGTGGTCACATAACCGCTCTGCAACCACCCTGGGGCGTGTCTCCGGGATCTTCGGTACTCAAACCGAACCCGGTGGGTCTCTGCCGTTATGTTGAGGCGGCGGAGAATGGCCTGTTTGACCAGGTCATAGCTGGCGGCGTTGAGGTCGCTCATGGCCTGGTAGGCTGCCTGAGCCTCCCCGATCAGGCAGGGTCCCAGCTGGCTTGCCCAGAACTCCCGTGGCCATGACGCAGTGGTAGCCATTCTTTCAAACGCCACCAAGTACGCCTCCGGGTCGTCCTCCGCCGACATCTTCATCGCCTGAGCCTTCGGTGCCGACATCGCTGGTGCTGCGGTAGGGGCTTGCACTGTGGACAATGCTAGCCCTACCCGTTCAATGAGCGCGTTGTAGCGCTCCTCTCTCCTTCTCTCCTCTGTGTCCCGTCTGCTCTCCAGTGCCTCCAGCAGCTCCGCTAGTGCGTTGTGATCCATCCCGTGTCTGACACCACGTGTGGCAAAGTGGTAAGAACGCACAGACAACAAAGTACGGGTGAAAATGATTGTTTTAATGGTTTATTAACCAATGGTCTGATGACCCGCCAGTAAATAATAAAGAGCTGGCAATACACAACAATGTGTATTGCACAGTAATAAAATGAAGGGTTGCAGTCCCGCAAATAATAGACACGGTACAAACACACAATTAGACACACACGATCACTGTTCCAAAGTGAGTGCTCTCAGTGCTTGTGGTGAAGTACAATATACTACGTGCTATTAGTGAAACAAGTGCTGATAACAAAGTTTATTCGTGACAGTAGTTGCAGTGATGATCCGGTTTCGTGCTGGCCCTTGGCGACAGCTCCGGATCTGTGTTTAGCCGTCTAGTGATTACAAACACAGACAATTACTAAACAGACAAAGAAACAAACATGTGACAGGGTAGCATCGTGGGCCCAGATGGTATTGGCAGGCAAAAGAGACTCAGAGGCAAGGAAACTGTAGTTATCGCGCTTCTGCGCTGTTTAATAAACAAAAGGAAATCAAAATGGTGAACAAAACACTGCTCACAGAGCAAAAATAAAACAGTTAAACAAAACAGAACTTTCACAGTAAAACAAATCACAAAATAACTGGCGCAAGGGCCAAAACAAAAGGTTTAAACAAAATACAAAAAGGTAGGCTGGGCATTAGACTTCACTACCCTTCTTTTTCAAAAATATACACAGGGCAGGCACACTCACTCACTCACTCACTCACTCAATCACTCACTCACTCACTCACTCACTCACTCACTCACTCACTCACTCACTCACCCAAAACACCTCCACCAAACAAAAGAATTTACCCTTTTTTATACCATGTGGCTGGAGCCTAATTATAAATGATTCAATTAGCTTGTGTTAAAGGGATAGGAAATTAACCCCACCCCTGCCAACCACCACCAAATCACCACATAACAATATTATTTACAGGCAGGGCCCTGCCCTGCTACAAAACAAAACACTCACAAACTCCTTTCGTTATTTATTTTGGGCAATCTCCGGTCCTTCCAGTTTCCACGTAACAAAAAACCCAAGCGAAGGAAAAAGATTTACAATTCTCCAGCCCCTTTTTATGCGATTATGCATGACCCCTTGGTAAACGATTACAGCTGACTCTATTGCCTGCAGTTGCTGCCTCGTTTACCTTCCAGGTCAATACATTCTCGCACTGGAGTCTCGTCTTTTCCAGGCTGATTGACTTCCCCGACCAGGAATGAACTGTCAGGGCAACCTGTCCAAAGCCTTTCCCTTTCGCTACTTTGTATCCTCACAGGTTGAGAGGAGATTTACAACCAGAAATCATTATATTTCTGTCACAGGAACCCATTTATCTCTTTAGAGAACCCTAAATGAAAGTTTCCACCACAGATCCCAACCTTTACCTACCAATCTAGTTATTTAAGAACCCTGACGATACCTTTCCCTTAGGATATACAGTATATATATTTTTGCCATAGGTAAAAATCAAAAAGACTACTAATGTATTCTAATTTATACAATTTTGACTTATTTTAACAAAGTATTTGTTTCCTAGTGCTATTTTTACACTTTATGTTTAAATCACTGCAATGTATAGTATGCAATCGTTTTTTTTTTTAATATATATTACCCATTTAATATCCAACTGCTTTTTGTGGCAATAAACTTATGTATTTGCTATTGTCCTAAAAGGAAAACCATACAAACCATATTATCTTCAAGCAATTTATTTGACAATTGTAGAAGAATATCTCATATAAGATTTTAAATAAAATTGAAGACGCAATTAAAACAAAAAAATCAGCAGAGAATGAGTGCAGTTTCTGGATTCAAACAGGTAACAAAAACACAAATAGCCATATTATTAGCATCATTAATTACATATATGTTCTTTATATATAACACATGCTTATCATTGTGCCGATCTAGTGAAAAAGTCAAGCGTTTATCTCATCTGTATAAAGATGTTTTAGAGACCTTTTCTATTTTGAATGCAGTGTCCTTTAAAATTTTTACTTCAGCATATTGTAAACACGAACACAAATTGTTGAAATTTTTGGTTGCCCTGGTATGTGACAAAGAAAATTCTACATGAAACACAGAGTATTTTAAATATATTTACAATATTCTAGGCTGTAAACAAAATGGACAGCTAGAAAGCAGCTCACAGCATGTGTTATA
The DNA here is from genome assembly GCA_036884735.1 of Huso huso. NCBI lineage: Eukaryota > Metazoa > Chordata > Actinopteri > Acipenseriformes > Acipenseridae > Huso > Huso huso. The sequence continues at coordinate 188,157 of JAHFZB010000063.1, forward strand.
TCCATGCTACCATTTTGATCCTCCATAACCTCCTCCCTGTCGACATTATTATTATTATTTATTTCTTAGCAGACGCCCTTATCCAGGGCGACTTACAATCGTAAGCAAATACATTTCAAGTGTTACAATACAAGTAATACAATAAGAGCAAGAAATACAATAACTTTTGTTCAAGCAAAGTACAAGTGTGACAAACCACAATTCAATAATACAGCAGATAATAGTGATAGTTACATCAGGATATGATTAAATAGTGATAGTTACATCAGGATATGATTAAATACAAAGTACTACAGGTTAAACACTTGGCAGATTACAGTATTCTGAAGTACAGGATTAAATGCAGTAAAATAGGGGGCAGATAAGAGCAAAATAAAGCACATTTACATGAAGGGTGATAGTGTCCCAGGATACAAACAGAGGAGTTCTACAGGTGCTGTTTGAAGAGGTGAGTCTTAAGGAGGCGCCGAATGTGGTCAGGGACTGGGCAGTCCTGACATCTGTAGGAAGGTCATTCCACCACTGCGGAGCAAGGGTGGAGAAGGAGCGGCTCTGGAGGCAGGGGAGCGTAGCGGAGGTAGAGCTAGTCTTCTAGTGCAGGCGGAGCGGAGAGGTCGAGTGGGGGTGTAGGGAGATGAGGGTCTGAGGTAGCTGGTGCAGTCTGGTCAAGGCATCTGTAGGCTAGTACAAGAGTCTTGAACTGATGCGAAAGGTGATCGGGAGCCAGTGGAGCGAGCGGAGTAGTGGAGTAGCGTGGGCGGCGAGGCAGAGAGAACACCAGGCGGCAGCAGAGTTCTGATGAGCTGGAGCGGACGGTGGCGGACGAGGGAGGCCAGCCAGGAGGGAGTTGCAGTAGTCTAGGCGGGAGAGTACCAGGGCCTGGACCAGGAGCTGGGTAGCATAGTTGGTGAGGAAGGGTCGGATTCTTCGGATGTTGCTCAGGAAGAATCGGCAAGTGTGCCAGAGTGGAGATGTGCTGGGAATAAGAGAGGGGGGTCCAGGGTGACTCCAAGGTTCTTAGCGGAGGAAGAGGGAGAGAGGTGATAGATTCCAGAGGAACAGAGATAGAGAGATCAGAGGAGGAGGAGGAGGAGGAAAGAAAAGGAGGTCAGATTTAGAGAGGTTGAGTTTGAGGTGATGCGAGTGCATCCAGGAGGAAATAGCAGACAGACAGGTAGAGACGGGAGGAGATGGTGGAGTCAGAGGTGGGGAAGGAGAGGAAAATCTGAGCATCACAGCATAGAAATGGTATGAGAAACCATAGGATGCGATGAGGGGCCCAGGGAGCGGGTAGAGAGAGAACAGGAGAGGACCCAAGACTGACCCTTGGGGACTCCAGTTAAGAGAGGGTGAGGTGTGGAGGTTGCTCACGCCAGGTTACCTGGTAAGTGCGGTTGGAGAGGTAGGAGGAGAACCAGGCCAGAGCAGTGCCAGAGATCCCAGGTCAGCACAGCACAATTACGGGTGTAGGTGCACAAGGTTCCTGAAAAAAAAGAGTGAAATCAAATAAGGAGAAAGGGAAGAGAAAGGATTGGAGTGAGGGAGAGAGAAAAGGGGGAAGAGAAGAGGGGGGAGGGAAAGAGGGGACAGGAGAGAGGGACAGGGAGTAAAGGGAGAGTGAGGGGGAGGGGAAAAGTAGCTAGAGGAGGTAGAGGGGGAGTGAAAGAGGAGGTGACACAGAGGAGGGGAGGAGGATGAAAGAGGGTAACACAGAGGAGGTAGAGGGGGAGTGAAAGAGGATAACACAGAGGAGGTGAGGGGGAGTGAAAGAGGGTAACACAGAGGAGCTGAGGTGGATGAAAGAGGGTAACACAGTGGAGGTAGAGGGGGAGTGAAAGAGGGTAAACAGAGGAGGTGAGGGGGATTAAAGAGGGTAACACAGAGGAGGGGAGGGGGATGAAAGAAAAGGAAGAGAAAGAGGGAGGGGAGAGAAAAGAGGAGAAAGTGAGTTTTTTTTTAACTTAAAAGTACTTTGTAGTTTACACAAATATTCCCCAATAATAATAATAATCTACCTTCAGGTTTATGGCATAAAGCAGGACAGGTAGCCGAGAGGCAGGCGATTGAATAATAACAGGAAATGTTGTGCGTCTGTCTCCCTGCGTGTGTATGTGGGTGAGTGAATCTGTGTCTGTTAATAAGATAAGATCAAGTGTCATATATAAAGCATATTAAGATACACAGCTACACACCAGGCCTGTTGATTAAGGGAGTTATATTTCAATCCATTAAAAAAATTAGTGCTTATTATTAATACATAATAAGCAAAGGTAATGCACCTTGGAGGTACTTCAAGTGTCCTAAGAGAATGTGTAAAACGTTTCACATACCTCATCAATTAATACCATCCAAAATAATGTTTCTTTAAAAAAGTCAGGCAGTAGGAGCAAAGCTGCATTCATCATGTAGCCTGCTAATTAAACCAAAAACAACACGTACAATATGTACTTGTAGAATTTACAAAGCCTTTCTATGGTAAGCAGATTTTAAATGTATATGGCATTTTCTGGTGGGTTTTTTTTCTTATTTTTTTTTAGGGCACTGTATCTTGGTAAATCAATTCTAAAACACTTGTGCGATATATAAAACTAATATGTAAAAGTGTTTGGCTACCAACAGAAAATATAAAAAGGCACTTAATCTAAGGCCTGGACCAAATTACAAACCTGTTACTGATGGCTTTGGTTTGTCAGAAAGTTATTCCTTCTATCCCAGAGAAAACCCGCCATTAATACTGGGTTTGTAATTTACAATTAGTGTGTGGGTCATGGAAATCGTGATTTGGACTAAGTCAACGTGGTAACAGCAACCAATGCAATATATGTGTACTGAAATTATACTTAAGACAATAATGATTTATCAATTATCACTTATGTTTATAAAATGTGCTGTTTTTTTCTGGTCAATCGATAGAATAAAATATGTACATGTACTATGTGTGTTATCTTTAAGTTTATTCCCTTAACAATTCACCTACACCTAATACCTTTTCTTTGCTCTTCATAAGAACATAAGAACATAAGAAAGTTTACAAACGAGAGGAGGCCATTCAGCCCATCTTGCTCGCTTTGGTTGTTAGTAGCTTATTGATCCCAGAATCTCATCAAGCAGCTTCTTGAAGGATCCCAGGGTGTCAGCTTCAACAACATTACTGGGAGTTGGTTCCAGACCCTCACAATTCTCTGTGTAAAAAGTGCCTCCTATTTTCTGTTCTGAATGCCCCTTTATCTAATCTCCATTTATGACCCCAGGTCCTTTTTTTTTTTTTCAAGTCAAAGAAGTCCCCGGGTTGACATTGTCTATACCTTTTAGGATTTTGAATGTTTGAATCAGATCGTCACAGTAGTCTTCTTTGTTCAAGACTGAATAGATTCAATTTTTTAGCCTGTCTGCATAATAACATACCTTTTTAAACCCGATAATTCTGGTCGCTCTTCTTTTGCACTCTTTCTAGAGCAGCAATATCCTTTTGTAACGAGGTGACCAGAACTGAACACAATATTCTAGGTGAGGTCTTACTAATGCATTGTAAAGTTTTAACATTACTTCCTTGATTTAAATTCAACACTTCTCACAATATATCCAAGCATCTTTGTTGGCCTTTTTATAGCTTCCCCACATTGTCTAGATGAAGACATTTCTGAGTCAACATAAACTCCTAGGTCTTTTTCATAGTTCCTTCTTCAATTTCACTGTCTCCCCATGATATTTATAATGCACATTTTATTGCCCGCATGCAATACTTTACACTTTTCTCTATTAAATTTCATTTGCCATGTGTCTGCCCAATTTTGAATGCTGTCTAGATCATTTTGAATGACCTTTGCTGCTTCAACAGTGTCTGCCACTCCTCCTATTTTTTTGTTTCGTCTGCAAATTTAACGAGTTTGCTTACTATATCAGAGTCTAAATCATTAATGTAGATTAGGAATAGCAGAGGACCTAATACTGATCCCTGTGGCACTCCACTGGTTACCTCACTCCATTTTGAGGTTTCTCCTCTAATCAGTACTTTCTGTTTTCTACCTGTTAACCACTCCCTAATCCATGTGCATGCATTTCCTTGAATCCCTACTGCGTTCAGTTTGAGAATTAATCTTTTATGCGGGACTTTGTCAAAAGCTTTCTGGAAATCTAAATAAACCATGTCGTATGCTTTGCAGTTATCCATTTTCAATGTTGCATCCTCAAAAAAAGTCAAGTAGGTTAGTTAGACATGATCTCCTTTCCTAAAACCATGCTGGCTGTCTCCCCAGGATATTGTTACCATATAGGTAATTTTCCATTTTGGATCTTATTATAGTTTCCATAAGTTTACATATAATAGAAGTCAGGCTTATTGGTCTGTAGTTACCTGGTTCGGTTTTTGTCTCCCTTTTGTGGATTGGTATTACGTTTGCTATTTTCCAGTCTGTTGGTACAACCCCTGTGTCAAGAGACTGTTGCATGATCTTGGTTAGCGGTTTGTAACAACTTCTTTCATTTCTTTGAGTACTATTGGGAGGATCTCATCTGGCCCAGGGGATTTGTTTATTTTAAGAGCCCTAGTCCCTTTAACACTTCTGCCTCTGTTATGCTAAAGTTATTTAAAATTGATAGGAACAGGTCGACATGTGGGGCATGTTGTCCGTGTCCTCCTTTGTAAAAACCTGTGAAAAGTAATCATTTAATATATTTGCTATTTTTTTTTTTCTTCATCTATGATTTTGCCATTTGTGTCTCTTAGACATTTAACCTCCTCTTTGAATGTTCTCTTGCTGTTATAATATTGGAAAACATTTTGAATTGGTTTTAGCCCCTTAGCAATATTGATTTCTATCTCTCTTTGGCCTTTCTAACTTCCTTTTTTTGACTTGTGTTTGCAGTTCCAAGTACTCTTTCTGTGTGCTTTGTTTTTGTCCCTTTAAACGCTCTGTAAAGTGCCTTTTTTTCGCTGAATATTTTTTTTAATTTGTCTATTAAACCATTTTGGCCATTTTGTTTTAGATTTAGATTTGTCTACTTTTGGGATGTAATTGTTTTGTGCCTCTAGTACTACATTTTTAAAAAAAACAGCCACCCTTTTTCTGTGGATGTTTTCTATTTTACCCAATCTACTTATTAGTCTCTGTTTCATACCTTTGTAGTTTGCTTTTCTAAAATTGTAAACCTTAGCTTTAGTCATTACTTTTGGGGTTTTAAAAAATATTTCAAATGAGATCATGTTGTGGTCTGAGTTTGCCAATGGCTCTCTGACCTCTGTTTTAGTTATTCTGTCTTCATTATTTGAAAAGACTAAATCAAGGCATGCCTCCTCTAGTCGGTGCCTTGACAAATTGGCGTTAGGAAGCAGTCATTTGTCATTTCCACCATTTCAATTTCGTCATCGTCGTGCCCCCCATTGGGTTTTCCCATTTTATACAGGGAAGTTGAAATCCCCCATTAGTATGGCTTCTCCTTTTCTACGCATTTCAATGTCATTGTACAACAGATTATTTTGCTCAGCGCCTGAATTTGGCGGTCTATAGCATGCTCCTATTATTATGCCCTTTGAATTTGTGTCCATTATTCTGACCCATATTGATTCTGCATTGTTTTCTTTGTCCTGATTTAACACCTGGGCTTCAAGGCTATTTCTTATGTATAGCGCTACCCTCCGCCTCTTCTGTCCTGCCTGTCTTTCCTATACAGTGTGTACCCACTAATATTATATTCGCTCCATCACCTCAGACAACCAAGTTTCTGTAACACCTATCACATCGTAGTTACTTGTTAGTGCAGTAGCTTCAAGTTCTAACATTTTGTTTCTGAGACTTCTAGCATTAAGATAAATACATTTAATAGTGGTCTTACCTGAGTTGTTGCCCTTGTTTTGATGTAGTCTCCTTCTGTTTTTTTTTTTCCCCCTTCCTTTCTAGTTTAAATGCTTCTGTACCGCCTGAAGGATCCTTTTCTCCAGTAGATTGGTTCCCTTTCTGTTTAAGTGCAGTCTGTCCCACCTGTATAGATAGTCCTTGTTGTAGAAAGTGCTCCAATGTTCAAGAAAGGTGAAGCCTTCCTGTGTGCACCACGATTTCAGCCATGCATTTTGATTTTGTATTTCCAGCTGTCCATATGGTCCTTTGCAAGGCGCCGGCAGTATCCCAGAAAATACCACAGTTTTGGTCTTGTCTTTTAATTTCCTTCCTAGCTCTCTGAATTTGTTTTGCAGGGATCTTGGCCTGTCTCTTCCAATGTTGTTTGTACCAATGTGGACGACTACTACCGGGTCATCTCCTGTTCGCTCTAGGAGCCTATCCACATTCTCAGTGATGTGCTTGACTGAGGCTCCTGGAAGGCAGCACACTGTTGTAGTAAGGGGGTCCAAACTGCGAACTGAACTTGCTGTGTTTCTCAGTATGGAGTCCCCAACAATCATGACCTCCTTCTTTTTGCTGCCTGGTCAGCACTGTTTATAGGGTCCTGGGTGTTGTTTCTTTCATTCTCTTTGATGTTGGTTTTGGTCATCTAAATGTTGAAGTGGCTCAAATGTGTTGGCTGTCTGGATTTCTGGTGGTTGTGTTTGACGAAGTTTCTTTTTTTCCTGCTTCTGCCTATCTGAACCCAGCTGTTTCGACTCTCTTCCATCTCCCTGGTGGCTTTCAGTCTGCTAGGGGGTGCAGACTTCCATGAATTGTGGTGTGTCAGCCTCAAGCTCCTGTTGCTGTCTCATTTCCTCCATCTCCTTTTCTAGCAGGCTTAATCGCTGAAGCAAGTCCTGGATCGTGCGGCACTTTACACAAACTTGGTTGAGCTCTGTTGGGTTTTCTCGATTTCCCACATCATGCAGTTGTCACAGATTACTGGCTTGAAGACCATTTTTGTTTAGTGTAGCTTCTGCAGCTGTCAACCTGCTTTCAAACTGCTTCTAACTGCGTTGTACTTGTCCACGACTGTACTTCTCCCACGATGTCGCTTCCACACGCTGTCGCTGGGAAGTCTGCCTGCCTTTTGTTTGTTTGTGTTTGTGCTGCGTGCTCCGCTCCTCCCGTGTCCCAGAACGCCGCGGATTTGAATCAGCTGCTCCGAGTTTCAGCTTATCAGAAAAACACGCAGCTGCAAGGCTTTAAGCTGCAATGTTTTCTGATTAAAAGCAACTCCAGATTTAAAGATGTAATTCCTCCTTTCTGCTTCTAACTGCGTTGTACTTGTCCACGACTGTACTTCTCCCACGATGTCGCTTTCCACGCTGTCGCTGGGAAGTCTGCCTGCCTTTTGTTTGTTTGTGTTTGTGCTGCGTGCTCCGCTCCTCCCCGTGTCCCAGAATGCCGCGGGATTTGAATCAGCTGTTCCGAGTTTAAGCTGATCAGAAAAATACACGCAGCTGCAAGGCTTTAAGCTGCAATGTTTTCTGATTAAAGCAACTCAGATTTAAAGATGTAATTCCTCCTTTCTGCTTCTAACTGCGTTGTACTTGTCCACGACTGTACTTCTCCCACGATGTCGCTTCCACACGCTGTCGCTGGGAAGTCTGCCTGCCTTTTGTTTGTTTGTGTTTGCCTCCTCCCGCCCAGAACGCGCCGGATTTGAATCAGCTGTTTTTAAACTTTGTGTTTAAGTGCAATGTTTTCTGATTAAAGCAACTCCAGATTTAAAGATGTAATTCTCCTTTCTGCTTCCTCCCCGTGTCCCAGAAGTCTGCCTGCCTTTTGTTTGTTTGTGTTTGTGCTGCTCTCCTCCCCGGTCCCAGAACGCGGGATTTGAATCAGCTGCTCGAGTTTAAGCTTATCAGAAAAATACACGCAGCTGCAAGGCTTTAAGCTGCAATGTTTTTCTGATTAAAACAACTCCAGATTTAAAGATGTAATTCCTCCTTTCTGCTTCTAACTGCGTTGTACTTGTCCACGACTGTACTTCTCCCACGATGTCGCTTCCACGCTGTCGCTGGGAAGTCTGCCTGCCTTTGTTTGTTTGTGTTTGTGCTGCGTGCTCCGCTCCTCCCCGTGTCCCAGAACGCCGCGGGATTTGAATCAGCTGCTCCGAGTTTAAGCTTATCAGAAAAATACACGCAGCTGCAAGGCTTTAAGCTGCAATGTTTTCTGATTAAAGCAACTCCAGATTTAAAGATGTAATTCCTCCTTTCTGCTTCTAACTGCGTTGTACTTGTCCACGACTGTACTTCTCCCACGATGTCGCTTCCACACGCTGTCGCTGGGAAGTCTGCCTGCCTTTTGTTTGTTTGTGTTTGTGCTGCGTGCTCCGCTCCTCCCCCCGTGTCCCAGAGCGCCGCGGGATTTGAATCAGCTGCTCCGAGTTTAAGCTTATCAGAAAAATACACGCAGCTGCAAGGCTTTAAGCTGCAATGTTTTCTGATTAAAGCAACTCCAGATTTAAAGATGTAATTCCTCCTTTCTGCTTCTAACTGCGTTGTACTTGTCCACGACTGTACTTCTCCCACGATGTCGCTTCCACACGCTGTCGCTGGGAAGTCTGCCTGCCTTTTGTTTGTTTGTGTTTGTGCTGCGTGCTCCGCTCCTCCCCGTGTCCCAGAACGCTCAGCGGGATTTGAATCAGCTGCTCGAAGTTTAAGCTTATCAGAAAAAACACGCAGCTGCAAGGCTTTAAGCTGCAATGTTTTCTGATTAAAGCAACTCCAGATTTAAAGATGTAATTCCTCCTTTCTGCTTCTAACTGCGTTGTACTTGTCCACGACTGTACTTCTCCCACGATGTCGCTTCCACACGCTGTCGCTGGGAAGTCTGCCTGCCTTTTGTTTGTTTGTGTTTGTGCTGCGTGCTCCGCTCCTCCCCGTGTCCCAGAACGCCGCGATTTGAATCAACTGCTCGAAGTTTAAGCTTATCAGAAAAATACACGCAGCTGCAAGGCTTTTGCTGCAATGTTTTCTGATTAAAGC
>JAHFZB010000063.1:197528-247528 GCA_036884735.1 Huso huso
AGAAGTGGCCTTCATATAAGACTTATGGCCAAAGCCATACCTCCGGCGTGGAAACAAGGCCAAGCGACTCAACTATGCACGAAAACACAGGAACTGGGGTGCAGAAAAATGGCAGCAGGTGCTCTGGACTGATGAGTCAAAATTTGAAATATTTGGCTGTAGCAGAAGGCAGTTTGTCTGCAGGCAACAGTGAAGCACGGTGGAGGTTCCTTGCAAGTTTGGGGCTGCATTTCTGCAAATGGAGTTGGGGATTTGGTCAGAATTAATGGTCTCCTCAATGCTGAGAAGTACAGGCAGATACTTATCCATCATGCAATAACATCAGGGAGGCATCTGATTGGCTCCAAATTTATTCTGCAGCATGACAACGACCCCAAACATACAGCAAAAATCATTAAGAACTATCTTCAACGTAAAGAAGAACAAGGACTCCTGGAAGTGATGGTATGGCCCCCACAGAGCCCTGATCTCAACATCATCGAGTCTGTCTGGGATTACATGAAGAGAGAGAAGCAACTGAGGCTGCCTAAATCCACAGAAGAACTGTGGTTAGTTCTCCAAGATGTTTGGGCCAACCTACCTGCCAAGTTCCTTCAAAAACTGTGTGCAAGTGTACCTAGAAGAATTGATGCTGTTTTGAAGGCAAAGGGTGGTCACACCAAATATTGATTTGATGTAGATTTTTCTTCTGTTCAATCACTTTGCATTTTGTTAATTGATAAATATAAACTATTAACATGTCTATTTTTGAAAGCATTCTTACTTTACAGCATTTTTTCACACCTGCCTAAAACTTTTCAGTTCTGTATATGCCTGTGTAACCCCCCTTCTCTGCTTTAGAATGTAGGTAACGGTAAACTCACGCGCTGGAGCCAGGCCATCTAAAACCAATGATCCTCCAGGATAGCCCGAACGCCTACCGTTTCTCGGGGCTGTAGTAAAAAAAAATATATAATAAACCCACTTCTTTTATAAATGGGCGGACTCATTGTGCCCTCTCTATTGACACAACTGTAGCGCTCCGGTGAAGTAATTACTGTAGCTCGAATTAAAATCAGGTAGCGGGGTGATGATAATTGTTATTTACATTGTGTAGTTTGCGTTGTGTGTTTCTTTTTTGTTTGTTTGTTTCAATTAATGAACCCAGACCAGGTTGTTCGAGTCCAATAAACCAACTCTACTTTATTTAGTTCCACCTGTTATATTTAAAAGACAAAAAAACATAAATACACAAGTACACGGAAGGCTTGGTACATCAGTGCTGTCAGTTTCATGTCGTTACGCTGTCTGACACGAGTGTCAGAGAGAATGTAAAATAAATAATAATGATACAGTGTAAATAATAATCATACAAACACAAAACGACAATTTAACTAATTACTTCAACACAAATTAATATAAACCCACCCATCTAGCAGCCGCTAATAACCCGATGGGCACTTGTCCCTTAACTATACATATAATTTTAAAAATTATAGCCAGAACGTGATGCGCTTTTGAAGTTCTGCTGGTTGAAGTTTTCTTTTTTTTTTATTTACTAGCTCGACAGAACTATAACACGCATGTTTCCCTCTGGTTGCCTGGCTATACTTGCATGTCCACGTGGTTGTTTTAAGTAAACAAACAACATTACAGCAGAACAAGCTGATCAGCTCCGCCAATGCGTCTTTTCAATGGGTTACACGTGCGGCTTTTTTGCAACAGATTCAGGATTTGTGACTGTGTTTGACCACAGTTAAGTCGTAAAAATAATTATATGACAATTTTTAAGCAAACTGTATTCGCGTGACTTGTAAAGCTCATGTATTAAACATTTTAGTATTACGATTGTGTTCTGGTTTAAAAATAAAAGTGCATTTTTTTTTGCCTTCTGTTCAGTTACAAGAGCGTTTAAAAAAATAAATAAATCTGATTACAAAACATTTCTATACAGCACGAGATCACGGCATTTTTTTCAAATAATTAGTGTGTGTTTCAGTATGTCTACAGTTCTGTATATGCCTGCATGTCCACAAGGTTATTTTAAATAAACAAACAACATTAGGGCAGAGATTTCAGTCATTTTTCTAATATTTAGTGTGTGTGTGTGTGTGTGTGTTGTGCATTTTTTTTTCCCAGCGTTGATGCAGCTGCAACAGTTCTTCAAAAAATGTTTTCTTAGTTTACAGTATGTGTAAAATATCAGCCTTTCCAGTGTAATTACTGTGGTTTAAGTTACACCAGTTAGTGAAACTGATCTGCTAGATACCAGGAAAAAATGGCAGCTTTCAAGAAATATTTTTCCAAGACTGTACTCACGTTTCTATGGCAACAGCTGCCCCTAGTGGTATGAATGTATCATTTCAGAGTGAAATTTCGGCAAACTGGCATGTCAACCATATTGATTGGCTCATGGCGGTCATGTTTGTTGATGAAGGAACTCATCGGATAAGCGGTTTCAGAGAAGAAAATGTTTTAATTTTGTTGATTTTATTTTTTTATGGTAATGTTATGACATTAATCAATGCGGTTGCCATACCATAGAACCAATCAGCTGCATATTGACAACAGTTAATCATGGACTATCCCTCCCCTCAACATTTTCAGAACTCTGCAGTAAGCGGTTTCCAATACATAGGTGTTTTAACAAACTCCGCAAAATCCAATATGGCTGCCGAACCATGTGACTTGCGCAAATTTGCTGAATATCACCGACTATCCTCCATAGACATCTACCAGTGTACCGGATTTCGTGAGTTTTTGAGCATGTTTTGGCAAAAAAAATACAAAAAAAAAATAAATAAAATAATAATAATAATAATAATAATAACTAGAGTTGCAAGCAACTTTACGGCTTCCAAGCAGTTATCGTGAAATTTAAGCACATTGGTTATTATAGATGAAACGTTATCATCACAACTGTAACGTATACCCAAGATTCACGTCAATCGGCCAAAGGGTTCATGAGGAGTTGTCATTTAACCCTTTGCAGTCCATTTATTAAATGCGCGTCAGGCACGCCAGGTCTAATTTATTTTCACACGCGCAGTTAATTTTAGACGCGCTGTTTAAAAGTATTTTTTTTCACAGTCAAACGGGTTTAAAAGGCCCTGCATAACAACAAAGCACTCACTAGGCATCTCCAGCCCCGCCCTACCCTTTCATTCGCTATAGCTTTCACCTATGTAAGAAATAAATAATAATAATAATAGTTGTACATACCGATCAATAATCTCCTGATCACTCGTTTTATCACCAAACTCCTCAATAATGCAATCCAAGTCATTACTTTATTACTATAACATCTCAAAAAAGCTCTGCAAATGTCCGTGTTCTCTGTGCGCTGATTCACAGTCAGCCAGATTGTTTACTTATGACCGCCCCGTTATCTGATACCAGGGCCATGTATGACTATTCATGAGATACGCCTTTTTTTTTTTCGACTTGTCTCGGCTCCCACTCGGCCATTGAATGGTTTTCTCGGCTTTTTCCAGAGAAAAAACGATTAGAAACCCGTTTTTTTGCGTTTCTAAAATGATGTCGGACCTGATAGGAATAATTGCAATGTCGGACCAGGTCCGACATAGGACCGCAAAGGGTTAATGTTGTCATTGAAGCTAAATCAATCAGAATGACAGGACCAGAGGGAGACACAAAAGAGATATGCACCAGGTCCGACAACGGACCGCAAAGGGTTAAGCGTTTTACGCAAAATCCAACATGTGACACCATGTGACCGATCCATGTTTCCTGAAGTAGAATCAGTCGTGGACATGAGTGCACTATGTGCAAAATTTTTCACAGCTGTACTATTTACTGTTCATGAGAAGAAGACTTTTGAAAATTGCACAAAAAATGCCTATTTGTCTTGCCTGTCCTGCTATGACTGTCTCTCACATCCCTGTTCTGTCCTCTCGCCCTCGTCCTCTGCCCTCTCTCCGCCGCTGCTCCTCCAACCCCTCTAACCTCATCCCTCTGCCTCTCCCCCCCTCCCGCACACGCTCTGGTGCACTCTGGAACTGTCACTCTTCTGCTAACAAAGCTGATTTCATCTCTGCCTTTGCCTCTCACCTCTCTCTCGATTTCCTTGCTCTCACTGAAACCTGGCTGTCCCCTGATAACACTGTAACTCCTGCTGCCCTGTCCTCTCTCTACGTCCTGTCCCATACTCCGCGTCTCACTGGACGGGGAGTTGGGAATGGTCTTCTCCTCTCTCCCTCCTTACTCTTTTCTGTCCCCTCTGACCTCTCCGCACTCTTTGTTAATACCTTTGAATTTCATGCAGTCCAACTAACCTATCCCTGTCAATTCCTGATAATTGTACTGTACCGTCCCCTGGGCCTCTCGCTCACTTTCTAGATGAACTCGACTATCTACTCTCCTCCCTCCCTCTCTGTCTACCCCAACTGTCTTATTAGGTGACTTCAATATCCATCTCTAACCCCAGTCACTCTGCCGGAATCCTCCCTCCTTCACTCCTTTGACTTCTGTCTCTCCATCCCTCCTACCCACAAAGCTGGCTGTCAACTGGACCTCACCTTCTCCAGGGCCTGCTGCCCCTCCACCCTCTCTGTCACCCCTGGACCTCTCTGATCACTATTTCATCTCTTTTTCTCTGTCTCTCCCTGCTCCCTCCTTCCCCACTGTCACCTCTCGCTGTAACCTCCGTTCTCTCTCCCCCTCTATCCTTGCCTCCACTGCTCTCTCACCTCCCTCCCATCGACTCCTTCTCACAACTCTCCGTGAGACTCTGCTACCTCCACCCTCTTCTCCTCCTCACCTCCTCCCTCGACTCCCTCTGTCCCCTCACCTCCCCTGACCTGCCCGCCACCCCTCCCCAACCCTCGCTCTCCTCTGCGCTCCGCTCAGCAAGAATCACACTGAGATCTGCTGAAAAAAATGGAAGAGAACCAAACTCCCTGCTGCCTTAGACCTTTACCGCCTCTCCTCTTCCTTCTCCTCTACTCTCTCCTCTGCTAAATGTACTTATTTCCAATCTGTAATCCAAGCCTCCACTAACAACCCCCGTAAACTATTCTCTACCTTCTCCTCCCTCCTAAACCCCCCTCCTCCTCCCTCCTCTATCTCCTCTGATGACTTTGCCTCCTTCTTCTTCTAAAATCTCAGATATCTGCAAACTCTTTAACACCTCTCCCTCCCCGCACCCCTCCTGCTCCAACCCCTACACCCACTGCATCCCCTACTAACTCACCCTCCTTCTCCACCTTCTCGCCCCTCTCAGACTCTGACCTCTCCTCCTTGCTCCAGGGTCACAAACCCACCACGTGTGCCCTGGACCCCCCCCACTCACCTCTTTCAAGCTGCTGCTCCTCTGCCCTCTCTCTGCCGCTGCTCCTCCAACCCCTCTAACCTCATCCCTCTGCCTCCCCCCCTCACACGCTCTGGTGCACTCTGAACTGTCACTCTTCTGCTAACAAAGCTGATTTCATCTCTGCCTTTGCCTCTCACCTCTCGATTTCCTTGCTCTCACTGAAACCTGGCTGTCCCCTGATAACACTGTAACTCCTGCTGCCCTGTCCTCTCTCTACGTCCTGTCCCATACTCCGCGTCTCACTGGACGGGGAGTTGGGAATGGTCTTCTCCTCTCTCCCTCCTTACTCTTTTCTGTCCCCTCTGACCTCTCCGCACTCTTTGTTAATACCTTTGAATTTCATGCAGTCCAACTAACCTATCCCTGTCAATTCCTGATAATTGTACTGTACCGTCCCCCTGGGCCTCTCGCTCACTTTCTAGATGAACTCGACTATCTACTCTCCTCCCTCCCCTCTCTGTCTACCCCAACTGTCTTATTAGGTGACTTCAATATCCATCTCTCTAACCCCAGTCACTCTGCCGGAATCCTCCCTCTCCTTCACTCCTTCGACTTCTGTCTCTCTCCATCCCCTCCTACCCACAAAGCTGGCTGTCAACTGGACCTCACCTTCTCCAGGGCCTGCTGCCCCTCCACCCTCTCTGTCACCCCCCTGGACCTCTCTGATCACTATTTCATCTCTTTTTCTCTGTCTCTCCCTGCTCCTCCTTCCCCCACTGTCACCTCTCGCTGTAACCTCCGTTCTCTCTCCCCCTCTATCCTTGCCTCCACTGCTCTCTCTCACCTCCCTCCTATCGACTCCTTCTCACAACTCTCCGTAGACTCTGCTACCTCCACCCTCTTCTCCTCACTCACCTCCTCCCTCGACTCCCTCTGTCCCCTCACCTCCCGACCTGCCCGCCCCTCCCCTCCCCAACCCTCGCTCTCCTCTGCGCTCCGCTCAGCAAGAATCACACTGAGATCTGCTGAAAAAAAAATGGAAGAGAACCAAACTCCCTGCTGCCTTAGACCTTTACCGCACTCTCCTCTCTTCCTTCTCCTCTACTCTCTCCTCTGCTAAATGTACTTATTTCCAATCTGTAATCCAAGCCTCCACTAACAACCCCCGTAAACTATTCTCTACCTTCTCCTCCTCCTAAACCCCCCTCCTCCTCCTCCTCTATCTCCTCTGATGACTTTGCCTCCTTTCTTCTCTTCTAAAATCTCAGATATCTGCAAACTCTTAACACCTCTCCCTCCCCGCACCCCTCCTGCTCCAACCCCTACACCCACTGCATCCCCACTAACTCACCCTCCTTCTCCACCTTCTCGCCCCTCTCAGACTCTGACCTCTCCTCCTTGCTCCAGGGTCACAAACCCACCACGTGTGCCCTGGACCCCCCCCACTCACCTCTTTCAAGCTGCTGCTCCTGCTCTACTTCCCTTCTCAACACCTCTCTCCTTTCTGGTCTCTTTCCCTCTGCCTTCAAAAAGCCTCCATCACTCCCCTCCTCAAAAAAACTACCCTCGACCCCACCTCCCTCCAGAGCTACCGTCCTGTCTCCTCCCTGCCCTTCCTCTCCAAAACCCTTGAGTGGGCTGTACACCGCCAACTCTCTGTTTTCCTGTCCAGCCACTCTCTGCTCGACCCTCTACAATCTGGCTTCCGCTCTGCTCACTCCACTGAAACCGCCCTCCTGTCTGTCACCAACTCACTAAACTCTGCCCGAGCTGCCTCTCTCTCCTCTGTCCTAATTCTCCTCGACCTCTCTGCTGCCTTTGACACTCTAGATCACTCTATTCTACTATCCTCTCTCGCTGACCTGGGAATGTCTGGCACTGCTCTGGTTCTCCTCCTACCTCTCCAACCGCACTTAGCAGGTAACCTGGCGTGGAGCAACCTCCACACCTCGCCTTCTCTCAACAGGAGTCCCCAAGGGTCAGTCTTGGGTCCTCTCCTGTTCTCTCTCTCTACACCCTCCCCTGGGCCCCTGATCGCATCCTATGGTTTCTCATACCATTTCTATGCTGACGGTGCTCAGATTTTCCTCTCCTTCCCCACCTCTAACTCCACCATCCCCTCCCGTATCTCTACCTGTCTGTCTGCTATTTCCTCCTGGATGCACTCGCATCACCTCAAACTCAACCTCTCTAAATCTGACCTCCTTTTCTTTCCCTCCTCCTCCTCTGATCTCTCTATCTCTGTTCCTCTGAATCTACCACACTCTCTCCCTCTTCCTCCGCTTAAGAACCTCGGAGTCACCCTGGACCCCTGCCTCTCTTATTCCCAGCACATCTCCACTCTGGCACGCACTTGCCGATTCTTCCTGAGCAACATCCGAAGAATCTGACCCTTCCTCACCAACTACGCCATGCAGCACCTGGTCCAGGCCTTGGTACTCTCCCGGCTAGACTACTGCAACTCCCACCTGGCTGGCCTCCCTGCATCCGCCACCCGTCCGCTCCAGCTCATTCAGAACTCTGCTGCCCGCCTGGT
Source organism: Huso huso (assembly GCA_036884735.1). Classification (NCBI taxonomy): domain Eukaryota; kingdom Metazoa; phylum Chordata; class Actinopteri; order Acipenseriformes; family Acipenseridae; genus Huso; species Huso huso. The sequence continues at coordinate 205,316 of JAHFZB010000063.1, forward strand.
GTTCTCTCTGCCTCGCTTCTCCCATGCAACTCCACTACTCCGCTCACTCCACTGGCTCCCGATCACCGCTCGCATCCAGTTCAAGACTCTTGTACTAGTCTACAGACTGCACCCAGCTACCTCCAGACCCCCATCTCTCCCTACACCCCCACTCGACCTCTCCGCTCCGCCTGCACTAGAAGACTGGCTCTACCTCCTCTACGCTCCCCTGCCTCCAGAGCCCGCTCCTTCTCCACCCTCGCCCCGCAGTGGTGGAATGACCTTCCTTGAGATGTCAGGACTGCCCAGTCCCTGACCACATTCCGTGCCTCCTCAAGACACACCTCTTCAGAAAGCACCTGTAGAACTCTTCTGTTTTTCCCCTGGGGACACATATCATCCCTCCTTAAATGCGCATTACTTGCTCTTATCTGCCCCCTATTTTACTGCATGTAATCCTGTACTTCAGAGTACTGTAATCTGCCAAGTGTTTAATCTGTAGTATTTTGTATTTAATTATATCCTGATGTAACTATCACTGACACTGTTATCTGCTATATTATTGAATTGTATTTTGTCACACTTGTACATGCTTGAACCAAAGTCATTGAATTCATCATTGTATTTATCTTGCTCTTAATTGTATTATTACTTGCACTGTGATTCTTGAAATGTAATTGTTGACGACTGTAAGTCGCCCTGGATAAGGGTGTCTGCTAAGAAATAAATAATAATAATAATAATAATCAATCTATGATGGCTGCCACACCATGTGACCTAAGGCCGCCATATTGACCATGGCACAACATCCCATAGTCCTCTACATCCGTGTCAAATTTCGTGCATTTTGGTGCAGCATAGGCAGTTTTATAGCCAGTTGCGTATGTTGATGATGTCATGCAGCGTGGACGCCATGATTTTCACAGTAGCAACTTCCCTTGAACGAGTGTAACAGATGACCATACTGAGATGTTTTATTCCAAGTTTTGTTTCAATCGGATAAGCGGTTTCAGAGAAGAAGATGTTTGAATTTTGATAATTTCATATTTTTATGTCATTAATTAATGTGGTTGCCAAACCACATAACCAATCAGCTTCATATTAACAACAGTTAATCATGGACTATCCCTCAACATGTATAGCAATTTTCAGAACATTGCAGTAAGCGGTTTCCGATACATAGGCATTTTAACAAATTCCGCAAAATCCAATATGGCTGCCAAACCATGTGACGTGCGCAAGTTTGGACACCTGACCTGTTATCTGCACATAGCCACCTACCTACACACCCGATTTCATAAGCCTGCGATGATGTCTCGGAAGAAAGAAAAATAATAATAATAATAATAATAATAATAATAATAATAATAATAATAATAATAATAATAATCAAACAAAAACAATCAGCATCCCCAGCCTACGGCTTGGAAGCCTAATGAAAGCTCTGAGGAATCCCCTACATAAAGGTGGTAAAAGTAAAACACCAATCGCCTGCAGCTGCAACACCTTGAATAAGCCTGATTTCATCTGATCTAAGAAGCTAAGCAAGGATGGGTTTGGTTAGGATGGGAGACTGCCTGGGAATACCAAGTGCTGCAAGCATAACAGTTTTGAAATTTCCCATTTAAACATGTAAAACGACGACAGAGGACAAAAAAATGAAAGCTCTGTGGAATCACCCCTGGCTCACCAAACATAAAGGTCGTAAAAGCAGAAGAACAATCGCTGCGGCCACACCGCCTTCAATAAGCCTGGTTGATTGTGGGATGGGTCAGGTGATCAGAGGAGGAAGCTTGTCAGAGAGAGTGAGTTGTTTTTTCTTTACTATTTATATTGTTTTTTTGTTTTTTTGTTTGTTTGGCTGTTAATTTTGACTGAGTTGGCTCCCCGGCAGCTTAGTGCTGTGCAGGGGAAGCCTTTGTATTATTAAAGCTATGCAATCACTAAACATGCAGGCTCGTGTACAGATGCCTGCTATTGGAAGGAAAACATTCAGCAAAGAAGCAACAGTTATTATTGATGTTTCCAGTTTGAAAAAGTTTCAGCAATAGAAAATAATAGAGGCTGTTCATGTCCATTGCAAATTTGCACTGTTCCTTTAAATTTGTATAGCAAATAGTGCCTTGTTTGAGTTCAAGGGTAAGAGCCCATTGATGAGGAGCAAGTTCCGGGCTTGCTTCTTTACAGGTGAGGCCAGTGTTTGAAAAATCATTTTGTTTTTACATTCATTTGATCAATATATGTTTATGTTAAGATACACATAAGCATTATGTGTTGTGAAAAAATGTTAAAATAATTTTTGTATGCTGAGTGCGGCGAAACGTGGTTAGCACGTGTTAATTTATTGTTACACTAGCAATGTAAATGTGATTGTTTTTGGTATTACACTTATTTTATCTGAAGTCCATTCTTACAGACCCGACGCTGTGGGTACAGATCAATTGTTGATTTCTGAAAAAGGAAAAAAAGTTTCAACGCACCTGCAGACCGCGTGGAAATCAAGAATTTGAACTTACCATGGAAACTAAAGAGCAGGCTGCTCTCTTGCAAGATGGTTTGGATATTAAAGGAGATCATTGATCCTGTCCATGGTTATATGCACAAGATGTGGTTGTTTCCTTTTTACATTTGCCAGCATATATTGCTGATGGTGACAGTATTTCTAAACTGGAGAGTTGAGGAGGAAATATTGTTTCGGATATTAAGCGCCGTGTTTATCCTAGTACTTCAGTGGCTGATGGAAAGTGATTTGTTCGTGTCAAGTTCCCTAGAACTGTTATGTCTTTGCCATATAGCACAAAGTTTGATACAGTGGAAGGTCCTAAATTATTTTCAGGTGTTGCATGACAGACAGGAGCGGGTTTGTCACATGTGCCTTCTGCCAGGACATGTGGTGTCATCATGCCCTTCGTTCAGGTGCTTTGAGTGCGGACAGCGGGGGCATTACACTCGGTCCTGTAGAGCAGTACGCTGCGATGACTGTCACCATGCTCTGTTGAGCTGCGTTTGACTGGATGCGGAGGATGGTGCTGCTGAGAACAGGGGCATGGAAGAGAGGTGGCAGTTGTGCTTTCACAGCAGGGTGAAGAGGGGGAGTTGAAAGAGCAGCCAGATGAAGGGGAGGCTGCGGCTGAGCTAATGGAGATGGCGTTGAGGGATGAGCGATCGGAGACTGTTCCTGATGCAGAGGACGTTGATCATGTGGAGGGAGAGCTGGGCATGGCTGCAGAGGCAGTGGAGAGTGTGTCTGCTGTAGCAGTACTTGGGGAGGAAGCAGTGGATGAAGGTGGCGGAGGAAGCTTACAGGAGGATAGGGAGGAGGTGGAGTCGTGCCCACGTGATCGGAATGTTAGACTGGCCAAGATAATCAAAAGATGGGACGGGGCCAAAATTAAGCCGAACATCAACAAGGGTGGTGAGTAAAAGTAAAAATGTATCTGGTGTGAGGGGGAAATTATTAAAAAGGAATGGAGGAATATGTGCGAGAGGAAGATTCCATGTCTTATCTGAAGAGGAAGCATAATGGCCGTGACTCTGTTCATTTACTTTTTTTCTTTTTGCAGTTATGATCTCAATAGTGTCTTTAAATGTTAATGGGTTGCGGGACATTGTTAAGTTCAAAAATATTATTTTGAATGTAGCAGCTGCTGATGTAATTTGTTTACAAGAAACAAAGATGATGATATTGTGTCACAAAGACGGCCGGAGTGGGTGGCGTCAGACCAGAAGCAGGAAATAAACAGACAGAGAGGTGTGGTTTGGTGAAGCTGAGCGAATGCTTTCGCTCAGCATTTAATAAACAGAACAGAAAATAAAGGTTTGAAACACAAAAAACAGGACACGGCACTTGCGCCAAAACAAAAAAGACAAACAAAATGTACTACACTTAAACAGACAGACGAACAAACACGGTGAGTGAAAACTTATATTTACATTCTTTTACTATTTTAGTTTCTCCTTCTCCACACTCGTTCTCCACTCACCGAACACCCAACCCCGAGTGAAAGAAATGTGCATCTATATATACTGTTGTGCTGGGATTCAATTACTAATTAATTATTCACTTGAATCCCAGCACGTGAATGAATTACGTGCAACCCCGTGCTCACATATTATACTTTAAATGCACGTGAAGTGATTTGTGCCCTCCTCGTGCCTAAATATAAATCTACATTTTTAAATACACGTGAAACACAGACCCGTTTATATCCCGTGTACCAATGACTATACACCAACATTAACACACGCACGCAACATACAACACATAATATGCACACAGGGGCGGGGCACATTGCCACATATACCCCCCCCTGTGCAAAGCACACATGGCCTCAACGGCCACCTCCCCCCTTAAAAATCCAGCAGTCCAGGACAAAGTCTCGGGCTGGGAAGGGAGGCTTCAGTGGGCCCATGGCTGGCCATGCTGTCAGCACCCCTGCCGGTAGTGGCATGGCTGACAGCATGCTGGTCCATTCCTGCAGCAAAACTGCTGCTGGGGAAAGTGGTCTCCTGACCTCTCCCCCTGTCTTTGTAGCGGTAGCTCCCTTTGGTGGGGCTCCGACCACAGTACTTCCAGCAGCAAAGAAGCTGCAGTGGGGCAGGTCTCCTGACCTCCCCACGATCTCCGGCAGCGAAACTGCTGCAGTGGGGCTGGTCTCGGACCTCCCCCACGATCTCCGGCAGCGAAACTGCTGCTGGGGTTGGTGGTCTCAGACCTCCTCCCCCCCCCTTCTTCGTGGCCGACAGCTCCCCCTCTGGGGCTCCGGCCACCGTACTCCTGTGGTGGTGGAGGTGCGGGGAAGCAGGGACAGCTCCTGCTGTTCTGCTTCTGGCGGTGGTGGAGGCAGAGGCAGCTCCTGCTCCTCTGCTCCTGGAAGTGGCAGAGGCAGCTCCTGCTCCTCTGCTCCTGGCGGTGGTGGTGGCGGAGGCAGAGGCAGCTCCTGCTCCTCTGCTCCTTGCGGTGGAGGCAGAGGCCATGGGGCTGATGCTGGCCACTCAGAGGGAGGCTGTGGCGGTGCTGGCCCCTCTGCTGTGGCGGCTGGGCTGGTGTGCGCCGTGCTCCTTCAGCAGCATAAATAGAGGCTGCTGGGGGACACCAGCATCCTGCCCTTCTCCCCCCCAGAAAATTCAGGGGGTTGAGCCTGCAATTCCTCCCCTTCTGGCTCTTGGGACGGCAGCGATGGCTCCTCCCCCTTTAGCTCTCGGGATGGCAGCAGCAGGTGCACCAACAGGCATGCTTCCTCTGCTGGTGTAGATGGGGACAGCAGGCATTGTTCTTCTGCTGGTGGAGGTGGAACCAGCAGGTATTCTCCTTCTGCTGGCAGCTTGGGTCCTAGGGCTGTGGAAGCCCCGACTTCCCTCTCTTGGGCTGTGGGCGCACCGACTCCTCCCTTTTGGGCTGTGGGCCTTTTCCGACTCCTCCCCTTTTGGGCTGTGGGCCCCCTCCTCCCTTTTTGGGCCCCACTCAGGCCTCCCTTTTGGGCTGTGGGCGCTCCTCCCCCTCTTGGGCTGTGGACGGGACGTTGGGCTTCTCCCCTCCCACTCAGGCGTGGGACGTTCGGGCTCCTCCCACTCAGGCGTGGGACGTTCAGCTCCTCCCACTCCTCCGCTTCCCCGGGCTGTGGACGCTCAGGCTCCTCCCGCTTGGGCTGTGGACGCTCAGGCTCCCTCCCGCTTGGGCTGTGGACGCTCAGGCTCCTCCCGCTCGGGCTGTGGACGCTCTGGCTCCTCCCGCTCGGGCTGTGGACCTCTGGCTCCTCCCGCTTGGGCTGTGGAGGCAAAACCAGCAGGCATTCTTCCTCTGCTGGTGGAGACGGGACAGCAGGCATTCTTCCTCTGCTGGTGGACCTGCTACCTGGGCTGCTGTTCCACTTATAACTGCCTCCAGGTAGCTGAGGACCAACCCCACACCTTCCTCCCAGGTGCTTACGGTCTGTTCCCTCTCATCGCCTCCCATCGCTCTCTGTCCATAAACCGCAGGAACCGGACGGCTACTGGTATTGACTGGGCCTCCAGCCCAGCATTCTCCAGGATCCAGTCCCGCACTTTGATGGCGTCTTCTGCCATTTTTTTTTTGTTTTTTTTTTTTTTTAATCCAAAAATGCGGTTCCTGCTCTGGCCTGAGTCCTGGAAGCGCTGTAGATCCCACTTCTGACACCACGTGTCACAAAGACGGCTGGAGTGGGTGGTGTCAGACCAGAAGCAGGAAATAAACAGACAGAGAGGTGTGGTTTGGTGAAGCTGAGCGAATGCTTTCGCTCAGCATTTAATAAACAGAACAGAAAATAAAAGGTTTGAAACACAAAAACACAGGACACGGCACTTGCGCCAAAACAAAAAAAGACAAACAAAACGTACTACACTTAAACAGACAGACGAACAAACACGGTGGTGAAAACTTATATTCGTTCTTTTACTATTTTAGTTTCTCCTTCTCCACACTCGTTCTCCACTCACCGAACACCCAACCCCGAGTGAAAGAAATGTGCATCTATATATACTGTTGTGCTGGGATTCAATTACTAATTAATTATTCACTTGAATCCCAGCACGTGAATGAATTACGTGCAACCCCGTGCTCACATATTATACTTTAAATGCACATGAAGTGATTTGTGCCCTCCTCGTGCCTAAATATAAATCTACATTTTTAAATACACGTGAAACACAGACCCGTTTATATCCTGTGTACCAATGACTATACACCAACATTAACACACGCACGCAACATACAACACATAATATGCACACAGGGGCGGGGCACATTGCCACATATTGTTAATGTTATTAGGAGTGAATGGGATGGAGATGTTTATCGTAGTAATGCTGTTACTTATAGGATGGGCATCTTTAGTGAGAAGGGTTTTTTGTGATCAGGTTATGTTTTTGAAAAAGGACATTGAAGGGAGGAGTTTAACAGTTCAGATCAAATTGGTGAATACAACCATAGATTTGGTCAATATTTATGCTCCCAATGAAGTAAAAGATAGGGAGCGTTTTCTTAAGGGGTTGTGGGGGATTCTTACTTCTGATAATAGAATTGTGGTAGGGGATTTTAACGTTATGTTGAGCAGAATAGATCTTGCACAGGGGATGGTATATAAGGCTGACACTTCTAGGAAATCAGTGGTCCACCTTATGGATGAGTTTCATTATGTTGATTTGTGGACGTGCAGACATGGTGCTAAGAGAGATTTTTCCCCGACGACAGATGGATGAAGGGTTTTGAAGCACAGTCGCATAGATTTTTGGTTGTGCCAAGTTGATTTTATTGCCAATATAGGAAGGGTTTTTTTTATAAGCACAACTCATTTAGTGACCATGCTGCATTTCACTTTCAAATTCACACTGAGAAATTGAATAAGGGACTGGGGGTGTGGTGTTTTAATGTGCAATATCTCAAAGAGCTCTCATTTTGTGAAAGCATAAAAGAGCTCATTAGAGAATGCAGTGTCCCCTTTTTAATACAGGTAAGAGAGTTTGGTGGGATAACCTGAAGTATGATTTGAAATTATTTTATATTTCATATGGCATTGAGAGGCAGAGAGTGAATTTTAGTAGAGAGAGGGAACTTCGGGAGGCTCTGACACATGAGTTCAATAAGGCAGCAGAGAGTGGGGAGGGGAACAGCAACAAAATATTAGAAATCCAGGAGCTGTTGAGGGATTTTGAACAGGAGAAGTGTATGGGGGCCATTGTCAGGAGTGGGGCTAGGTATGTGGTTGAAGGAGAATGAAGTACTAAGTTTTTCTTTGGGTTGGAGTCCTTTACGCAGTGATCCTCTTATATTGGGGAACTGTTAACATTGACGGGCGAAAGGATCAGTGATACAGTGAAGATATTGGATGAAGTATGCACTTTTTATAAAAGTCTCTTTCGATCACAGGGCACAGTCAGGACAGAGAGAGAGACATTGCTATCCTATATAGATAAAACTGTTAGTGATAGTGATAGGGTGAAGTGTGATAGTGAGGTCACTTTGTCAGAGATTGAGGAGGCTTTAGCAGGCATGAAGACTAATAAAAGCCCAGGTTCTGATGGGTTCCCAATTGAATTTTATAGGGCTTTTAAAGAGATGCTGGGGCCAATTTTAGTGACGGTGTACAAGGAGATTCAGGAGGATGGGTTGTTGAGTCCCACAATGTGGAGGTGTATCATTACTTTAATTTACAAAAAGCAGGGTGACCCCGCTCTTCTTAAGAATTATAGGCCTTTAAGCTTGCTTAATTGTGATTATAAGATCTTGACACAAGTTTTTGAAGGGCGTAATGCCTACAATCATTTCACACTCTCAGACATATTGTGTAGCAGGTAGGGATATAGCCAACACAGTCTGTTCCCTCAGGGATTTGGTGGGATCTTGCGGGGCAGAAAGCAGATGGATACATCTTGAAACTTTTTAGCTGTGTCACATGTAATGGGTTTCTTACTGGGTATTTTTCTGTAGAAATGTCGGTGCGACAGGGTTGCCCTCTGTCTGCACTATTATATTCTATCATTGCAGAACCCTTGAGCCTGGCTATTAAACGTACAAGTGGCATAGAAGCAGTCCTTGTGCCAGGGAGCACAGCTCCCTCTTTGATTTATCAATATGCTGATGACACGACATTTACAGTATCCAGTTTAAGCAGCATACCTCTTATTATAAAAGTGGTTGATTCTTATTGTGCTGCCTCAGGTGCCAAAGTTAATATGGCTAAGTCTGAACTTTTGTCTGTGGGTTGTGGTGATGCTGCTGCACTGTCCAGTTTGCCCTTTAAAATGGACACTGATAAGGTGAAGGTTTTAGGGGTGTATGTGGGGTGGACGAGAAGACAGTTGTAGACTACACTTGGACTGAAAAGATTGCTAAAATGAGAGCAAGGTTGAATATGTTGAGTTCCTGGGGCCCGACTCTGAAAGGGAAAGTGAAGGTTTTGAACAGTCTGTTTTTGTCAATGCTGTGGTACACTTTATGTGTAATGGAGCTCCCATGTTGGTTGGAGAGGGAGATAAAGACCCTCATAGTGCGATATTTGTGGGATGGGAAGCCATCCAAAATCAGCTATAATACCATTATAGGGGAGGTTAAGAAAGAGGGGTTGATGCTTGCTGATCCAGTGCTGAAAAAGAATAGTTTTCGTGTGAACCTGGTAAGGAAGTATTTGGATCCCAGTAATGTGAGTCTGTGGAAATATTTTATGACTCATTTTTTTGGTTTGGGGGGAGGTTGGGAATGGGGAAGGAACTGCTATTTATGAGATTGAAGCCAAGCATGATTGTTGGCATTCCCTATTTTTATAAATAAGTTTTATTAGCTTGGTCAGTTTTTTTGAGATTTGTTTCTTTTGTTCCGGAAAACAGTGGGCAAATGCTAGAACAACCATTGTTTTTAAATCCCTTACTTACAGTAGAAGGAGAGGCAGTTTATGAGAAGTGTTTTCTGGATGCTGGCATTGTAAAGATCAAAGATGTTATGTATGAAGTAACGGAAGGTTTCTTGCCTCTACAGGCAGTAGTTGAAATGGTTCAGGAGGCCGATGAGGACGTATCAGTAGTAACTATTCAGAAGGTTTTTGCTAAGATTAAGAGTGCAATACCTCCAAGCTGGGTGTCAGTTATTGATAAAGGGCAAGCAGAGCGAGAAGGGGAAGGGGTATTATTTCCAGGGATGTTTTTTCAGAAGGGGAGGGAGACTTTTAGTATTTTGGAGGGGACAACTAACATGTTTTTCAAGTTTTTTCTTGAGCATGGTTTTTAAGAAGCCCACGTCAGAGAACTTTTGGGCTGCCATATTTCTTGAGATTGTGCCTTCTACAATTTGGTGCAATGTCCGTTTGCCATTTCTGCCTCCTCAATATGAAGCTTTGGACTACAAATTGAGGCATAACTGTCTATTTACTAAGAATCTATTGTATAGACTGCATTGTGTTCAGTGTGTGGAACAAGGGAAGAAGGGCTTGTTTCTGAACTGTACTGGGCTGGTTTTTTTTAAAGAGTTTTTAGGAATGATAATTGAAGGGCTTTTAAAGCCTGCAGACCTGGGTGTGTTAAATCTCATGTCTTGGGATGATTTCTTTCTTTTTGGTTTACATACTCAGGTTGAGAATGTCAATGTTTTTGTTGTCAATTTGTTTCTCAGTTATGCCAGGTATACTATCTGGCAAAGAAGGAATTTGATGCAATATCATGGCAGGAATCTCAACATTGTTAAACTGTATGTCACTAATCTGAAAAATAATGTTTCAGATGTATTCTTTTCCTGTAAAAGTGTGGGTTGTATGAAGTGATTTGATGATATGATATTGTATAATAATGTTTTTGTTAGGATGGAAGGGGATGAGCTTATTTTTTGTTTGTGAACTTGTGTCTTCTCAGTGATGATTTTTGAATAGTATATATGAAATAAACTGATTTTCAGTTTATCATTTGAATCTGAGAAAAAAAAAACGATAAATAAATAAAAAACATGCCACAATATCATCTGATCTCAGAAGCTAAGCAAGGTTGGGCTTGGTTAGTACTTGGATGGGAGACCGCCTGGGAATACCAAATGCTGCAGGCATTACAGTTTTGAAATTGCATTTTACCATTTAAATGTGTAAAATGAAGACAAAAAAATGAGCGCTCTGAGGAATCCCTACCGGCTCACCTAACATAAAGGTTGTAAAAGCAGAAATAGAATAGCCTGCAGCCACACCACCTTGAATAAGCCTGATTTCGTTTGACCTCAGAAGCTAAGCAATGTTGGGCTTTGTTAGTACTTGGATGGGAGACCGCCTGGGAATACAAAGTGCTGCAGGCATTACAGTTTTGAAATTACATTTTACCATTTAAATATGTAAAGACAACAAAAAATGAAAGCGCTGAGGAATCCCCTAACATAAAGGTCATAAAAGCAGAACAACAATCGCCTACGGTCACACCACCTTGAATAAGCATGATCTCAGAAGCTAAGCAAGGTTGGGCTTAATTAGTACTTGGATGGGAGACTGCCTGGGAATACCAAGTACTGCAGGCATTACAGTTTTGAAATTATATTTTACCATTTAAATGTGTAAAACTACAACAGAGGACAAAAAAAATGAGCACTCTGAGGAATCACCCCCGGCTCACCTAACATAAAGGTATTAAATGCAGAAGCGCAATTGCCTGCGGCCACATCACCTTAAGAACATAAGAACATAAAAAAGTTTACAAACGAGAGGAGTCCATTCAGCCCATCTTGCTTGTTTGGTTGTTAGTAGCTTATTGATCCCAGAATCTCATCAAGCAGCTTCTTGAAGGATCCCAGGGTGTCAGCTTCAACAGCATTACTGGGGAGTTGGTTCCAGACCCTCACAATTCTCTGTGTAAAAAAGTGCCTCCTATTTTCTGTTCTGAATGCCCCTTTATCTAATCTTTATTTGTGACCCCTGGTCCTTGTTTCTTTTTTCAGGTCAAAAGTCCCCTGGGTCGACATTGTCTATACCTTTTAGGATTTTGAATGCTTTTGTTCAAATCAGATCAATTCTTTTTAGCCTGTCTGCATAAGATAATTCTTGTCTTCTTTGTTCAAGACTGAATAGATTCAATTCTTTTTGTAGCCTGTCTGCATAAGACATGCCTTTTTTAAAGCCCAGTCTAATTTTTGTTGCTCTTCTTTTCATATACTCTTTCTAGAGCAGCAATATCCTTTTGTACAAGGTGACCAGGTCTGAACACAATATTCTAGATGAAGTCTTACTAATGCATTGTAAAGTTTTAACATTACTTCCCGGAAAAGCTGATTTAAATTCAACACTTATCACAACATATCCTTGTTGGCCTTTTTTCCATAGTTTCCCCACATTGTCTAAAGATGAAGACATTTCTGAGCTTTTTAGATGTTCTAGGAATAAAATAAACTCCTAGGGAGTTTTAAAACATAGTTCATGATGTAGTTCCCTTACTTCAACAAGGGTTTCATTGTCTCCCATATGATATTTATAATGAACTTTTTATTGCCCGCATGCAATAAACTTTTGAAAAATTTCTCTATTAAATTTCATTTGTCATGTGTCTGCCCAATTTTGAATGCTGTCTAGATCATTTTGAATGACCTTTGCTGCTTCAACAGTGTTTGCCACTCCTCCTATTTTTGTGTCGTCTGCAAATTTAACAAGTTTGCTTACTATATCAGAGTCTAAATCATTAATGTAGATTAGGAATAGCAGAGGACCTAATACTGATCCCTGTGATACACCACTGGTTAACTCACTCCATTTTGAGGTTTCTCCTCTAATCAGTACTTTCTGTTTTCTACCTGTTAACCACTCCCAAATCCATGTGCATGCATTTCCTTGAATCCCTACTGCGTTCAGTTTGAGAATTAATCTTTTATGCAGGACTTTGTCAAAAGCTTTCTGGAAATCTAAATAAACCATGTTGTATGCTTTGCAGTTATCCATTTTTGAATGTTGCATCCTCAAAAAAAAGTCAAGTAGGTTAGTTAGACATGATCTCCCTTTCCTAAAACCATGCTGACTGTCTCCCAGGATATTGTTACCATATAGGTAATTTTCCATTTTGGATCTTATTATAGTTTCCATAAGTTTACATATAATAGAAGTCAGGCTTATTGGTCTGTAGTTACCTGGTTTGGTTTTGTCTCCCTTTTTGTGGATCGGTATTACGTTTGCAATTTTCCAGTCTGTCAGTACAACCCCTGTGTCAAGAGACTGTTGCATGATCTTGGTTAGCGGTTTGTAAATAACTTTTTCATTTCTTTGGGTACTATTGGGAGGATCTCATTCGCCCAGGGGGATTTGTTTATTTTAAGAGCTCCTAGTCCCTTTAACACTTCTGCCTCTGTTATGCTAAAGTTATTTAAAACTGGATAGGAACAGGTCGACATGTGGGGCATGTTGTCCATGTCCTCCTTTGTAAAAACCTGTGAAAAGTAATCATTTAATATATTTGCTATTTTTTTTTCTTCGTCTATGATTTTGCCATTTGTGTCTCTTACACACTTCCTCTTTGAATGTTCTCTTGCTGTTATAATATTGGAAAAACATTTTGGAATTGGTTTTAGCCCCCTTAGCAATATTGATTTCTATCTCTCCCTTGGCCTTTCTAACTTCCTTTTTGACTTGTGTTTGCAGTTCCAAGTACTCTTTCTGTGCACTTTGTTTTTGGTCCCTTTTAAACGCTCTGTAAAGTGCCTTTTGTATAAGCCTGATATTGTCTGATCTCAGAAGCTAAGCAAGGTTGGACTTGGTTACTACTTGGATGGGAGACTGCCTAGGAATACCAAATGCTGCAGGCATTACAGTTTTGAAATTAAATTTTACCAATTAAATGTGTGAACCGACGACAGAGGTCAAAAACAATTAAAGCTCTGAGGAGTCCCCTAACATAAAGGTCGTAAAAGTAGAAGAGCAATCGCTTCCAGCCATACCACCTTGAATAAGCCGGGTGCATTGTGGGATTGGTGATGGTCATGTGATCCGAGTAGAAAGCTACACTATGCTAGTGGAGGAATCTCTGTTTGGAGATTTTTATTTTTTGCTTTTTCTACTTTAATATTCATCTCTTTTCTTGGATTTTATTTGGACATTTCTAGTACTGTTGTGATTAAAAAGGATTGTGTGCCTGGAGTTGTGGATGTGCAACGGACATGTCTAGGCATGCTGGGGACACAAGTGGAGTTGAAAAAAGGCCTCATAGAGAACAAAGGATTTATAAAAGAGAATATACAGTTGTTGTTCTGATAAAGGACAACAGGAAGGTTGCAGCTGAAGATCTAATCAATGCCATTGATACACAGTGTGGATTTGGGAAAGTATATGCCTGTGTTCCAAAACAACAGGACAAATATGAAATTACAGTGGAAAGCAGAGAAGTGGCTGAAAGTTTGCTGGGAGCAGTAAGTATTGATGGAGAAGATTATGAATGTGAGTCATTGGCTTCAGATAAAATGGTGGTCTCTTTTTTAAATCTGCCTGCATATATCACTGACTAGGACATTATCAAAAAGCTATCATTGTGGGGAGTTAAGATCAGCTCTCATGTGAAAAGGACATTTTAGCCAGGTACTTGCATTGCTGATAGGTCACGGTTTGTGACAGTTCAGTTTACCAATGGAGTTCGGTCGCTTCCTTATAGTGCAAAGTTTTTAACAGCTGAGGGACTCAGACATTTCAGAGTGATCCATAATAATCAGCACAAAGGCTGCCTGTCATGTTTATCCTCAGATCATCTGCTGAAGGACTGTCCCACTTTCATCTTTGATTACGGGGTTCAAAGACATTCAAGCAGGAACTGCGCAGCACAGTGCTGTGAGGAGTGCAGGAGGAAACCGCAGTGGTGCATTTGTACTGACAAGGGTAAGCATGTAGAAGAGGGGGTCACTGACAGTAGAGGTGAGGGAGAGGAAGGCACTAATGGACCCTCTGAGCTGGGGGAGATGGCGGTGACAGAGAGTGCTCAGGTGCAGGAGGCAGAGAGGGAATCTGCAGCACCAAGAGAGGAAGCTGGGGAGCAGTCTCAAGCTGCAGCAACAAGAGAGGAAGCTGGGGAGCAGTCTCAAGCTGCAGCAACAAGAGAGGAAGCTGGGGAGCAGATACAAACTGCAACTAAAATAATGGAGGCTGAAGAGAAAGCATAAGCTGCAGCAACAAGAATGTTGGCTGGGGAGCAGTATCAAACTGCAGCACCAAGTAAGGATGCTGGAGAGCAGACAAACGATGCAGCGGACTTGCAAGCAGCAAGGCTGACCTCAACTTGCACCGCAGAGAAAGGCATGGATGTGGGTGGGCACATTGAATTGGAGGGAGCTGGCAGCGGAGCAAAAGGAGAAATGGACTGAAAAAGTGTCACAGAAACTGTTGAGAAGAAAGAGGGTGGTAGCAAAGCCCTGCAAGTAAAGTGTTAGACTTGAATGTGTTAAGTGTTGCAAGTTGTTATGATCACTTTTTGGATTTATTTTTTCAGATGGATGAAGCAAGTTAACTTTTTAGTTGTTATGAGCAATACTTTTTTTGAACTTTTTCAGAAAAGAATCTTTGCAGTGTAATTCTTGAATGTCATTTTTGCATACATTATATTAATGTTATTTTGATTGCACATTCAAAAAAGAAGTCTGATCTCAGAAGCTAAGCAAGGTTGGGCTTGGTTAGTACTTTCTAGTACTAATTCCGCCTGGGAATACCAAGTGCTGCAGGCATGAGAGTTTTGAAATTACATTTTACCATTTAAATGTGTGACACACATAAAAAATGAAAGCTCTGAGGACTCCCTTAACATAAAGGTCGTAAAAGCAGAACCGCAATCACCTGCGGCCACACCACCTTGAATAAGCCTGATCTTGTCTGATTGCAGAAGCTAAGCAAGAATGGGCTTGGTTAGTATTTGGATGGGAGACCGCCTGTGTACTGGCCTCGCTGAATGTAACTCCTGTCCCACTATCCAGTCAGCTAAACACTCATCCAAATGATTCTCCAAGAGACAGGGTGTATCTTTAGAGGCTTTACTTGAATAAAAGTGTGAAACTGCAAATACAAATCACAAATGCGTACTCATGTAAGTATACATTCTCACAACAATGTAAGTAATATTCACATGGTGCTGCCTAAGTGCAGTAAAATAACAGCATGAACTACACATAAAAAGTGCAAGTATTGCAGTAGCTATGAATAACTAGTACTAAATAGCTAACTAGCTGCTTATCCAATGCAGCTTGCATGCTAAATAACATCAATGAAAAACATCTTAGTTTTTTTTAATCGCTTTGGTACTATTTTCACAAGTATGTGGTAACATTTCACAACTCTTAGTACAAAACTCAAAACAGATCATCAAAAAGGCTGTTTTTTCAAAACTTTAAGCACATTTTCAATTGACTAAGTACAACACACAAAATCACACAGTAACTTTTTCACCAAACCTAATCAGTGTTTCATCTAGAAATATCTTTCATATAAAGTAATTGCCTTTCACAATGCAATGCTCACAATACTTTTCATATGATTCTCTTCTCATTTGTTTAAATACATCTGACCATCACTTAATCCAACTGCTCTTAATGGTTAATCACTTAACTGTTTGGTAAACCTATAGATTTTAAACTGGTTTGTCTACTATATATGGATTTTGAGAACTACAGAAATACAATGTGTGTTTGTAAATTACATGTATGATACATGATAACCATACATAATGACTACTCGTTATTGCTAATTGATTTTACATAGTGGTAACCACAATTGGTCACCATATAAAAGGGGGTGTGTGAACACTTGCAATTTCTTTCAACATGGAGCAGGATAGACAGCAAGGGAGAGGAAGAAATCAAAGAGCTTGTGGACAAGGGGCCCGTCAGAGAGATGGGCATGGGCCCCATCAAAGAGGTCAAAGAGGTGGGCATGGGCCCCGTCAAAGAGGTGGACATGGGCCCCATCAAAGAGGTCAAAGAGGTGGGCATGGGCCCCATCAAAGAGGTGGGCATGGGCCCCATCAAAGAGGTCAAAGAGGTGGGCATGGGCCCCATCAAAGAGGTGGACATGGGCCCCATCAAAGAGGTCAAAGAGGTGGGCATGGGCCCCATCAAAGAGGTCAAAGAGGTGGGCATGGACCCCGTCAAAAAGGTGGGCATGGGCCCCATCAAAGAGGTCAAAGAGGTGGGCATGGGCCCCATCAAAGAGGTCAAAGAGGTGGGCATGGGCCCCATCAAAGAGGTGGGCATGGGCCCCATCAAAGAGGTCAAAGAGGTGGGCATGGGCCCCATCAAAGAGATTAAAGAGGTGGGCATGGACCCTGTCAAAGAGGTGGGCATGGGCCCCATCAAAGAGGTCAAAGAGGTGGGCATGGACCCCGTCAAAGAGGTCAAAGAGGTGGGCATGGGCCCCATCAAAGAGGTGGGCATGGACCCCGTCAAAGAGGTGGGCATGGGCCCCATCAAAGAGGTCAAAGAGGTGGGCATGGGCCCCATCAAAGAGGTCAAAGAGGTGGGCATGGGCCCCATCAAAGAGGTGGGCATGGGCCCCATCAAAGAGGTCAAAGAGGTGGGCATGGGCCCCATCAAAGAGGTCAAAGAGGTGGGCATGGACCCCATCAAAGAGGTCAAAGAGGTGGGCATGGGCCCCATCAAAGAGGTGGGCATGGACCCCGTCAAGAGGTGGCATGGGCCCCATCAAAGAGGTCAAAGAGGTGGGCATGGGCCCCATCAAAGAGGTCAAAGAGGTGGGCATGGGCCCCATCAAAGAGGTGGGCATGGGCCCCATCAAAGAGGTCAAAGAGGTGGGCATGGGCCCCATCAAAGAGGTCAAAGAGGTGGGCATGGGCCCCATCAAAGAGGTGGGCATGGGCCCCATCAAAGAGGTCAAAGAGGTGGGCATGGGCCCCATCAAAGAGGTCAAAGAGGTGGGCATGGACCCCGTCAAAGAGGTGGGCATGGGCCCCGTCAAAGAGGTCAAAGAGGTGGGCATGGGCCCCGTCAAAGAGGTGGACATCAGAGAGAGGGAGGCAGACGGCAGGGAACTGTTGTGTCTAATGAAGTCCGGGCCATCGTCGTTGACCATGTGGTAAACAGAGGCCTTACCATGGCAGAGGCTGCCAGATTAGTTCACCCCAATCTGAAAAGATCAACTGTCAATTTGATCATGAGAACATTTCGCCAAGAAAACCGGTAAGTCTGCAGGATATGCACTATGCTTTACCATTACATTTACAGTAAATGACATATTGTAATGCATGTAAATTCACAAAACATGTTACAGTATTCTTACAGTATGATCTATTGACAGTATACTCTGTTCTACCCTCAGAATTGACAGAAGACCCCATGGTGGTGGCCATGGCCGTGTGCTGACCGACCAGCAGGAGTGGGCAGTGGTGGAAATGGTGAGGGCCAGGAATGACATACGGCTGTCCGAAATAAAGCAGGCCATTGAGGAGAACGATGACACCTTTGCCAATGTGGCATCCATCAGCCTACCTACACTCACCCGCCTTTTGAAGAGGCACCAGGTATCTATGAAACACATTTACCTGGTGCCTTTTGAGAGAAACAACGACCAGATGAAACAACTGCGGGCCGAGTGTTCAGGTACAGCACTATATACTGTATTACTGTTACTATTTGATGCACATGCTACTTCACAATATCATATTGGAACTATACTGTAAAAGAACTAACCAAAATATATTTTTAGAGGGTGATGGTGCTTGATGCTGCTGTGAACCATCAAAAGTATATCTTTGTTGATGAAGCAGGCTTCAACCTGGCCAAAACTTCGGCGCCCGTGGGGAAACCCATCGGCCAATGGGCGACAGTCCAAGTGCCTGGACAACGTGGGGACATCTCCATGTGCGCAGCTCTCTGAAAGATGGTGTGGTGGGACGTAGGCCATTACTTGGATCCTACAACGCTGCACACCTCATTGTGTTTCTCAATGAAATTGAGCAGGCCTGTCAAGGTGAAGGCGTCACCTATGTCATTGTGTGGTACAATGTCAGGTTCCACCATGCAGAGGATCGAGTCAGTGGAGTGAGCGGGCAGTGGAGTTGCGGGGAGAAGCGAGGAGAGAACACCAGGCGAGCAGCGGAGTTCTGGATGAGCTGGAGGGACAGGTGGCGGACGCAGGGAGGCCAGCCAGGAGGGAGTTGCAGTAGTCTAGGCGAGAGAGTACCAAGGCCTGGACCAGGAGCTGGGTGGCGTGGTTGGTGAGGAAGGGTCAGATTCTTTGTATATTGCTCAGGAAGAATCGGCAAGTGCGTGCCAGAGTGGAGATGTGCTGGGAATAAGAGAGGCAGGGGTCCAGGGTGACTCCGAGGTTCTTAGCGGAGGAAGAGGAGAGAGTGTGGTAGATTCAGAGGAACAGAGATAGAGAGATCAGAGGAGGAGGAAAGAAAAGGAGGTCAGATTTAGAGAGGTTGAGTTTGAGGTGATGCGAGTGCATCCAGGAGGAGATAGCAGACAGACAGGTAGAGATACGGGAGGGATGGTGGAGTCAGAGGTGGGGAAGGAGAGGAAAATCTGAGCATCGTCAGCATAGAAATGGTATGAGAAACCATAGGATGCGATGAGGGGGCCCAGGGAGCGGGTGTAGAGAGAGAACAGGAGAGGACCCAAGACTGACCCTTGGGGGACTCCTGTTGAGAGAGGGCGAGGGGTGGAGGTTGCTCCACGCCAGGTTACCTGGTAAGTGCGGTTGGAGAGGTAGGAGGAGAACCAGGCCAGAGCAGTGCCAGAGATTCCCAGGTCAGCGAGAGAGGATAGTAGAATAGAGTGATCTAGAGTGTCAAAGGCAGCAGAGAGGTCGAGGAGAATTAGGACATAGGAGAGAGAGGCAGCTTGGGCAGAGTTAAGTGAGTTGGTGACAGACAGAGACTTTAGAAGAGAAGAAAGAGGCAAAGTCATCAGAGGAGGGAGGAGGAGGGGGAGGGTTTAGGAGGGAGGAGAAGGTAGAGAATAGTTTACGTGGATTGTCAGTGGAGGCTTGGATTACAGATTGGAAATAAGTACATTGAGCAGAGGAGAGAGAAGAGGAGAAGGAGGAGAGGAGAGTGCAGTAGAGGTCTAGGGCAGCAGAGAGTTTGGTTCATTTCCATTTCTTTTCAGCAGATTGCAGTGTGGTTCTTGCTGAGCGGAGCACAGAGGAGAGCCAGGGTTGGGGAGGGGAGGGGACAGAGGGAGTCGATAGGATGGAGGTGAGATAGAGCAGTGGAGGCAAGGACAGAGGGGGAGAGAGAGCAGAGGTTACGACGAGAGGTGTCAGTGGGGTAGGAGGAGCAGGGAGAGGGGAAAGACAGAGAAAAAGACATGAAACAGTGATCAGAGAAGTCAAGGGGGGTGACAGAGAGGGTGGAGGGTCAGCAGGCCCTGGAGAACCTTAGCACCATGTCTGCACCTCCAGAAATCAACATAATGAAACTCATCCATAAGGTGGACCAGTGATTTCCTAGAAGTGTCAGCCTTATATACCATCCCCTGTGCAAGATCTATTCTGCTCAACATGACATTAAAATCCCCTACCACAATTCTATTATCAGAAGTAAGATGCTCCCGCAAACCCTTAAGAAAACACTCCCTATCTTTTACTTCATTGGGAGCATAAATATTGACCAAATTTATGATTGTATTCACCAATTTGATCTGAACTGTTAAACTCCTCCCTTCAATGTCCTTTTCCAAAAACATAACCTGATCAAAAAAAACCCTCCTCACTAAAGTTGCCACCCCTCCTACAAGTAACAGCATTACTACAATAAACATCTCCATCCCATTCATTCCTAATAACATTAAAAATATCATCATCCCAAAATGTTTCTTGTAAACAAATTACATCAGCAGCTGCTACATTCAAAATAATATTTTTGAACTTAACAATGTCCCGCAACCCATTAACATTTAAAGACACTATTGAGATCATAACTGCAAAAAGAAAAAAAGTAAATGAACAGAGTCACGGCCATTATGCTTCCTCTTCAGATAAGACATGGAATCTTCCCTCTCGCACATATTCCTCCATTCCCTTTTTTAATAATTTCTCCCTCACACCAGATACATTTTTACTTTTACTCACCACCCTTGTTGATGTTCGGCTTAATTTCGTCCTGGTCCCATCTTTTGATTATCTTGGCCAGTCTAACATTCTGATCACGTGGGCACGACTCCACCTCCTCCCTATCCTCCTGTAAGCTTCCTCCGCCACCTTCATCCACTGCTTCCTCCCCAAGTACTGCTACAGCAGACACACTCTCCACTGCCTCCGCAGCCGCGCCCATCTCTCCCTCCACATGATGCACATCCTCTGCATCAGGCACCATCTCCACTTGCTCATCCCTCAACGCCATCTCCATTAGCTCAGCCGCAGCCTCCCCTTCATCCGGCTGCTCTTTCAACTCCCCTCTTCACCCTGCTGTGAAAGCACAACTGCCACCTCTCCCTCCATGCCCCTGTTCTCAGCAGCACCATCCTCTGCATCCAAACAAACGCAGCTCAACAGAGCATGGTGACAGTCATCGCAGCGTACTGCTCTACAGGACCGAGCGTAATGCACCTGCTGTCCGCACTCAAAGCACCTGAACGAAGGGCATGATGACACCACATGTCCTGGCAGAAGGCACATGTGACAAACCCGCTCCTGTCTGAGATCAGACGAGATCAGGCTTATTTATTTATTTATTTTTAATTTTTATTAAATCATCACTTTACAAAAACATTTTTTTTCATAATGCAGACATTGTGCAATATTTACAACTTGAAAACAAGGTTATTATGTTTTCCTAAGAAAAATATTGTTGTACAGAATTATTTCTTCAAAGTCCTCCATTTGTTTATGTTCTTCACAGTAATGAAATATATATGAAATATTTTTCTTCACATAAAAATATACAATTTTACAATATCTACTTTCATATTATGAAACTCTGCCATGTTTCTTCTCTTTAAAATTGTGTACCTTGCGTAACTCAAAAATAAGTTCACCGCTAGAGTGTTAACATGATCTATTTTATCAGTCAATCCAAACAAAAACATTTCCTCCCATGACAATGTATTGAGTAATTTCTGCTCTGCAAATTTAAAGAACCCCTCTATTAAACCCCTCATGTATTCCCTCAACCCCTGCAGTTCAGTGCATTTCACAAATATATGCAGTACTCCTTCCTCTCTACTTTGACACACTGAACACAGGGCATTGTCACTTTTGTGCATTTTAAAAATGAGCCACTTTGTAAAGATGCAGTTGTGCCTCAGTTTAAAATCATTTTCTTCACATTCTGCCTATTTTCAAGTTTGGAAATATTTTTTGCCAGAATTGCTCTGACGTTGTTTTTTTAAAAACCACACTCATTAACAATAAATAGAACAAATTGGTTGTACATTCAATAATGTTAAAGTATTTATTTTTCCTTTTTAGAAGAAACACAGACAAAGAAACTCCAGGCGACAGTTTGCTGTTATGTTCTTGATTTAATAACCCTCACTCAACTCTCAGGGACGACACTTTGTATTTTACTGTACTCCTTTATTATTATACTGATGGGAATATCTTCGTTCTTTTCTTTCACCAAGGCAGCTATTGCCAAATTGGGTAAAAAGCCTTCTTTAAAAATGTACATAATGTCTTTAATTTTACTAACACCTGCTTCTATAAAACACTTTTCATAGAGTGTCACACCTTGCGCTTTTAACAGTGGGTAAAAAAAAGAGGCTGCTCCAATATTTGTTCACTGGTCTCTGGGTTAAAAGAACTCAGACCAAGCCACTAGAACTTCTTTATAAATCCAGGGAACACCCTTTACCATTGAAGGTTTAAGACACATTAATAAAATTTCTCCTCCCCCATTCCCAAACCCCCACATGTTGATAAAAAATGTTTCAGAAAGTGCTTCCATACACTGTTATTCACAGGGTCTAAACACTTTTTAACCGAAAGCTCTTTCGTTTTAGCTCAATATCTGCCAGCATTAGCCCTCCTTTACTAATTTCCCCAATTATTGTAATGCTGGCAGATATTGAGCTAAAACGAAAAGAGTCAATTAAAGTCAGATTGCCATTACATTTTACCCTACTAAAAATATTGGTCCCTGGACCCATGAGGTAATCCTATACCCAAAACCAAATCTCTGCAGCACCTCTAATAAGTAATCATGTTCCACCCTATCAAAGGCTTTTTCCTGATCTACTTTTAAAATATAGCCTTCTTTTTGCTCCATTTTCAAGTAACTAACTACATCCCTTACCGAACATATTGCATCCGCTATATCCCTTCCTGGCACACAATAAGTTTGGGGGGGGGGGTATTATCTTGGGCAATACCGCTTTCAAAAGATTTGCAAAAATCCTTGTTAGTGCCTTATAATCACAATTTAAAAGACTTATGGGCCGATAGTTTTTTAAAGGTTTTGTCTCCTTGTTTCTTGTAGATTAAAGTAACTATCCCCATTCTCATTGTTGGGCTTAAAAGACCTTTCTCTTTAACCTCTTTAAATACTTAATAAAATAGTAATAAAATAGGGCAGATAAGATTTGAGATAAAATTCCAGGGTTAACCCATCTGAACCGGGACATTTATTAGTTGTCATATCCTGCAAGTCGTCTTCTAGTTCCTCCAACCTTATCTCCTTCTCACAACTCTCCCTGTCCTCCTCACTCACTTTAGTTTCTATAAAAGACATTTTCTCCCTCTCTTCAAAAACTGTATCTTGCTTTTTAAAAAGCCCTGTGTAAAAACTACAAACTTCTTTTAAGATTTCACCCTGTTCTTCAGTTACTTCCTGTGACAGGGTGGCTGGGCGGTGACATCAAGACAGAAGCAGGAAGGAAACAAACTGACACCAGTAGTACTGCAGTTTCAAAATAATAAAGACGCGGCAGCGCCATTTTATTCAAATAATACAAAAAATAAATAAAATATTTGAACACAAAACACTGTGCTCACAGAGCAAAATAAAACAGTCAAACAAAACAAAATCATGAACACAAAATAATACACTTAAAGGTCCGGCTAGGCAGTAGCCTTCACAGATCCCTTAAGTTTTAGTTTTTAATTTCCGTCCTCTCTCGCTCCTCGCTCGCTCTTTCTGCTCCTAACACACCCACCCCGAGTGCAGTGAGCTGCAGGCTTTTATGCAGGTGACCATCTCCCGATTTAGCAACAAATTAATCATTTAATTAATTTGGGAGATGGCCACCTTCTGCACGAGGTTTTCTAATTATTCCTGGCAGAGGACAAGTACCCACTACTCTCTGCCAGAACAAATTTTAAATAAAACAATAACAAAACCCGCTTGTGCTTCACACACATAAATACATAATAAATAAATCATAACGATAATAATACAACAAAAATAATACTACAAAACACTGAAGGACGGCACCTCGCTTGTCCTATATAATAAATACATAAATCACAAAACAAACAAATACAAAATAACACACGGGCGGAGGGGGAAACCCTAAAAATAAATAAACAGAACACTGTACAGGGCTCCTTGCCCTGTTACACTTTCCCATTCCTTTTAGTCAGTTCCTCTATAAAGGAATCCTGCTGTCTTTGTTTTTCAAGCCCAGAAAAGAATGTAATGCTTTTCTCTCCCTCCACCACATGTCTGGCTTTGGATCTTAGTATTGCCCCCTCACAGCGCTCGTTTTCAATTTCTTTAACTTTGGGTTGCAATTCCTCAATTCTGTTATAATTCATCTCCCTTAGCTCTGCTGCCTTCTCATATTCACGTTTAAGTTCTACCTGAATCTCCTGCTCACTCTTAATTTTATTTCTATTTATCCCATATTGAATGCAGTATTTCTTTATATTGTATTGTAAATTATTCCACCATATTCGTTTTTCATTTTGAAACAATGGACACTTCATACTATCCCTAA
Organism: Huso huso; assembly: GCA_036884735.1. Lineage (NCBI taxonomy): Eukaryota > Metazoa > Chordata > Actinopteri > Acipenseriformes > Acipenseridae > Huso > Huso huso. The sequence continues at coordinate 229,623 of JAHFZB010000063.1, forward strand.
TTAATATTAAACAAATCTTCTTTCAAAAATGGATTATTAAAACACCACAGCCCTGGTACTTTATGCGACTCATTAAACAGTACTTGAAAAGAGAAAGCAGCATGATCACTGAAAGAGGTGAATTTATAAAGAATTTTCCCCAGGTAGCTAAGAAAGTTAACATGACATATTCCAAAATCTATTCTGCTTTGGTTTAATTCCTTTTGTACAAACTGTCTCCTGGAGAAATCCATCTTTAACGAATTTCAGCATCTCCAGAAATCAATATAATTATAATTCTCCAAATGCCTTGCCAACAAATTTCTGGAATAATCACCTTTGAAAACCATTCCTGATGCTATGTCAATAGTGCTCATAGCTACATTGAAGTCTCCCACCATAATGACATTGTCTGCTCCCAGGTGTCTCTCCAGGCCAGTAAAAAAAATTCAAAGCGCTCCTTTTGATAATTAGGAGCATAAATATTGACCATTGTAATAAAATAAAACAGGGCAGATAAGATTTTTCAATTTCAGACAATTATTTTTAAAATGAATTTGTATTTTTTAAAATCTCCCTTATGTATCCTTCTCTAACAAAGAAACACTTTCCTTAAAAGTATTATTAACTAATACAGCCACCCCTCTCCTATGGTTGGACTAATTACTAGTATAGATGTCCCCATTCCAGAAATGCTTAAAATTATGAATAAAAGCGTCATCCCAAAAAGTTTCCTGCAGGCAGACAATATCATTCTTATTTACATTAATTAAAACTTTTTCAAGTTTAGCAAAATGTCTTAACCCATTCACATTAAGTGATAATATTGAGAACATTCCTGCAAAAAGAAGAAACAATTCTTTCAAAAACTTGACCATTATGCTTCCTCTTCCTGCAGAACATCAAACCCTTTTGTTTTTAATCATTTTTGCAATCATTGTTTTGCAATTTAATGTCCCAATGTCTTTCTTTTTCCTCACACACCCGGATGTGATCATAGCAAGGTTAGGTTTCTGAGAATATATGTCAGTGGCTAGACAAAACAAGACATGGAGACGCAAAACAAGTCTTCAGGGGTTAGTTTCCTTTTAAAACGAATGAATGTATTCAAATGCCACTACTGTTCAGTGCAAAAATTCATGCTAAACAAATACTTGCATCATATTGAAAAATACCATCAGCATGAGGCAGACTTCAGTGTATTATTTGGTGTAAATAGTTGACCAAAAACATTTAAACTTGTTAATTCATTTAGACGCCATCTTTCCAGAAAACATACTTTTCAACAAATGACACGCCAGTAAATGAGAATGATTATGACTTGCTGGACCTGCCAGAAGAGTCAGATGAAAACCGCTCCTTGCATATCTTGCTGGAGGAAGGAAAAGAAAAAATGAAGCAGATGAAAATGTTGGAGGACCTGGAAAGAAAACACATCACATGGTTTGTATTCCTTTTTTAATTAACTTTTTGTGTTTCTGGGATATTTTTCTTCGTGACCAAGGTGTCTATTTTGACTTGGTTTATGCACAAAGTGTGTTTGCGTGCAGAGGATCAGCCATATAAGCGTAAATATGATCACTTAAGTGGTGTGTAAACCAAGTTAGAATAGACCCCTAAAACTGAAATTATCAAAGGATCAGAAGGAATAGTTTACAGACTCTGAATCAAATAATATAATATTGTTCAGAAAGTTTTAATTTTTTTTTTAGTAAATCACTATACTAACAGCTAAAATACTATAAATGTACTTATATATACTTCTTATTATTGTTGCAGCTGTTGCCATCAGACGGGTCCCATGAAGATGGGCACAGTATTGAAGCCCATCTGAGGTTTTTGATAGAGGAGTACCAGAAACCTCGACCAAATATTACCCAAATGTTGGACAGAGCAGCCAGAACAGCCCATCACCACCAGGTAGGACTGAAGGACACTTCCATCAGGGATACTTTAGAGAAATATCCATGGCTAAAAATGTCTAAATTGGTAGGTACTTTTACCAGAATTGTTGTTTTGAATAGATGTTTATCAATAGGCATGAAAATTTGTATAATTCCATCTGGAGTATATTATTCAGGAATTGATCAATACCAGATATTTAGCATTTGCCAATATTGTATTTTACTGTGATAGCTTATTTACATTCTGGACTTTCACTATTACTGTACAGCATGTTACTATAGTAAACCATTGTAATTAGATTTTAGCAATAGAGACATGAAAATAAATGAATCTCTGCCTGCATAGGTTGTTCTAGGACACTGATTTAATTTCCTTGGTGAACCACGGGCTGCTTATTCCTACTAAGTAAGATGCCCTAAATTGGTAAAAAAAAAAAAAACTTGCTTATTTTATCTAAAATAATTAACTGACTAAAGTATAACCCAAATACATTATTTCAATAATAATACTATAACATGTATTTTAGTATTCACAGATTAATGTTAATTTTATGAGAATGTAATGGAAAAGTGCTATTGGTAAATGTAGAGCTCATTTTTTTAATTTTAATTACAATTGCAGCTCCTGCAGGACATGAAGACGTTATTTGGAGTTTATGTGGATAAAGAATTACTTGGAGTGAATGGTTTGGCAAGTCTGGATGCAAATATCTTGAAAACATCAAAGAATGGTCCATTGAAGGCAATGATGCTTGAAACTATTGACCAGTGTCGACATGAAAACAAACACAAACAAACAAAAGGCAGGCAGACTTCCCAGCGACAGCGTGTGGAAGCGACATCGTGGGAGAAGTACAGTCGTGGACAAGTACAACGCGGTTAGAAGCAGAAAGGGAGGAATTACATCTTTAAATCTGGGTTGCTTTAATCAGAAAACATTGCAGCTTAAAGCCTTGCAGCTGCGCAAGTATTTTTCTGATAAGCTTAAACTTCGAGCAGCTGATTCAAATCCCGCCGTTCTGGGACACGGGGAGGAGCGGAGCACGCAGCACAAACACAAACAAACAAAAGGCAGGCAGACTTCCAGCGACAGCGTGTGGAAGCGACATCGTGGGGAGAAGTACAGTCGTGGACAAGTACAACGCAGTTAGAAGCAGAAAGGAGGAATTACATCTTTAAATCTGGAGTTGCTTTAATCAGAAAACATTGCAGCTTAAAGCCTTGCAGCTGCGTGTATTTTTCTGATAAGCTTAAACTTCGAGCAGCTGATTCAAATCCCGCGGCGTTCTGGGACACGGGAGGAGCGGACCCGCAGCACAAACACAAAACAAACAAAAGGCAGGCAGACTTCCCAGCGACAGCGTGTGGAAGCGACATCGTGGAGAAGTACAGTCGTGGACAAGTACAACGCAGTTAGAAGCAGAAAGGAGGAATTACATCTTTAAATCTGGAGTTGGTTTAATCAGAAAACATTGCAGCTTAAAGCCTTGCAGCTGCGTTTTTTCTGATAAGCTTAAACTTCGGAGCAACTGATTCAAATCCAAAAGCGGCAGTTCTGGGACACGGGGAGGAAGCTTAAAACACAAACAAACAAAAGGCAGGCAGAGCAGCGATTGGAAACTCATGCCGCTCTGGGACACGTGGGAGAAGTACAGTCGTGGACAAGCACAAAAGTTAGAAGCAAAAGGAGGAATTACATCTTTAAATCTGGAAATCAAAAAAAATTGCGGCTTAAAGCCTTGCAGCTCGCGTGTATTTTTCTGATAAAGCTTAAACCGGAGCAGTTGATTCAAATCATGGCGTTCTGGGACACGGGGGGAGAGCGAGCACGCAGCACAAACACAAACAAACAAAAGGCGTGCAGACTTCCCAGCGACAGCGTGTGAACGACATCGTGGGAAAGCAGTAAGTGGACAAGTACAACGCGGTTAGAAGCAGAAAGGAGGAATTACATCTTTAAATCTGGAGTTGCTTTAATCAGAAAACATTGCAGCTTAAAGCCTTGCAGCTGCGTGTATTTTCTGATAAGCAAACTCGGAGCAGCTGATTCAAATCCCGGCGCTCTGGGACACGGGGGAGCGGAGCACGAGCACAAACACAAACAAACAAAAGGCAGGCAGACTTCCCAGCGACAGCGCGTGTGGAAGGCGACATCGTGGGAGAAGTACAGTCGTGGACAAATTAACGAAAGTTAGAAGCAGAAAGGAGGAATTACATCTTTAAATCTGGAGTTGCTTTAATCAGAAAACATTGCAGCTTAAAACCCTTGCAGCTGCGTGTATTTTTTCTGATAAGTTTAAACTCGAGCAGTTGATTCAAATCCCGGCGTTCTGGGACACGGGGAGGAGCGGAGCACGCAGCACAAACAAAAACAAACAAACACAGGCAGACTTCCCAGCGACAGCGTGTGGAAGCGACATCGTGGAGAAGTACAGTGGTGGACAAGTACAAAAGGCGGAATTTAAATCTGAAGCAGAAAGGAGGAATTACATCTTTAAATCTGGAGTTGCTTTAATCAGAAAACATTGCAGCTTAAAGCCTTGCAGCTGCGTGTATTTTTCTGATAAGCAGAAAGGAGGAATTAAACTTTAAATCGAGCAGCTGATTCAAATCCCAGCTGGGCGCAGTATTTTTCGATAAGCCAACCTCGGAGCGTTCTGGGACACGGGGGAGGAGCGAGCACGCACAAAAACAAACAAACAAAAGGCAGGCAGACTTCCCAGCGACAGCGTGTGGAAGCGACATCGTGGGAGAAGTACAGTCGTGGACAAGTACAACGCAGTTAGAAGCAGAAAGGAGGAATTACATCTTTAAATCTGGGTTGCTTTAATCAGAAAACATTGCAGCTTAAAGCCTTGCAGCTGCGTGTATTTTTCTGATAAGCTAAACTCGGAGCAGCTGATTCAAATCCCGGCGTTCTGGGACACGGGGAGGAGCGAACACGCAGCACAAACACAAACAAACAAAAGGCAGGCAGACTTCCCAGCGACAGCGTGTGGAAGCGACATCGTGGGGAGAAGTACAGTCGTGGACAAGTACAACGCAGTTAGAAGCAGAAAGGAGGAATTACATCTTTAAATCTGGGTTGCTTTAATCAGAAAACATTGCAGCTTAAAGCCTTGCAGCTGCGTGTATTTTTCTGATAAGCTTAAACTCGAGCAGCTGATTCAAATCCCGCGGCGTTCTGGGACACGGGGGAGGAGCGAACCGCAGCACAAACACAAACAAACAAAAAGGCAGGCAGACTTCCCAGCGACAGCGCGTGTGGAAGCGACATCGTCGGGAGAGAAGTACAGTCGTGGACAAGTACAACGAAGTTAGAAGCAGAAAGGAGGAATTACATCTTTAAATCTGGAGTTGCTTTAATCAGAAAACATTGCAGCTTAAAAACCTTGCAGCTGCGTGTATTTTTCTGATAAGCTGAAACTTCGAGCAGCTGATTCAAATCCAGCGGCGTTCTGGGACACGGGAGGAGCGCGAACACGCAGCACAAACACAAACAAACAAAAGGCAGGCAGACTTCCCAGCGACAGCGTGTGGAAGCGACATCGTGGGAGAAGTACAGTCGTGGACAAGTACAACGCAGTTAGAAGCAGAAAGGAGGAATTACATCTTTAAATCTGGGTTGCTTTAATCAGAAAACATTGCAGCTTAAAGCCTTGCAGCTGCGTGTATTTTTCTGATAAGCTGAAACTCGAGCAGCTGATTCAAATCCCGCCGCGTTCTGGGACACGGGGAGGAGCGGAGCACGCAGCACAAACACAAACAAACAAAAGGCAGGCAGACTTCCCAGCGACAGCGTGTGGAAGCGACATCGTGGGGAGAAGTACAGTCGTGGACAAGTACAACGCAGTTAGAAGCAGAAAGGAGGAATTACATCTTTAAATCTGGAGTTGCTTTAATCAGAAAACATTGCAGCTTAAAGCCTTGCAGCTGCGTGTATTTTTCTGATAAGCTGAAACTCGGAGCAGCTGATTCAAATCCGCGGCGTTCTGGGACACGGGGAGGAGCGCAGCACGCAGCACAAACACAAACAAACAAAAGGCAGGCAGACTTCCCAGCGACAGCGTGTGGAAGCGACATCGTGGGAGAAGTACAGTCGTGGACAAGTACAACGCAGTTAGAAGCAGAAAGGAGGAATTACATCTTTAAATCTGGAGTTGCTTTAATCAGAAAACATTGCAGCTTAAAAGCCTTGCAGCTGCGTGTTTTTTCTGATAAGCTGAAACTCGAGCAGCTGATTCAAATCCCGCGGCGTTCTGGGACACGGGGAGGAGCGAGCACGCAGCACAAACACAAACAAACAAAAGGCAGGCAGACTTCCCAGCGACAGCGTGTGGAAGCGACATCGTGGGAGAAGTACAGTCGTGGACAAGTACAACGCAGTTAGAAGCAGAAAGGAGGAATTACATCTTTAAATCTGGAGTTGCTTTAATCAGAAAACATTGCAGCTTAAAGCCTTGCAGCTGCGTGTATTTTTCTGATAAGCTGAAACTCGGAGCAGCTGATTCAAATCCCGCGGCGTTCTGGGACACGGGGGAGGAGCGCAGCACGCAGCACAAACACAAACAAACAAAAGGCAGGCAGACTTCCCAGCGACAGCGTGTGGAAGCGACATCGTGGGAGAAGTACAGTCGTGGACAAGTACAACGCAGTTAGAAGCAGAAAGGAGGAATTACATCTTTAAATCTGGAGTTGCTTTAATCAGAAAACATTGCAGCTTAAAGCCTTGCAGCTGCGTGTATTTTTTTCTGATAAGCTGAAACTTCGGAGCAGCTGATTCAAATCCCGGGCGTTCTGGGACACGGGGGAGGAGCGGAGCACGCAGCACAAACACAAACAAACAAAAGGCAGGCAGACTTCCCAGCGACAGCGTGTGGAAGCGACATCGTGGGAGAAGTACAGTCGTGGACAAGTACAACGCAGTTAGAAGCAGAAAGGAGGAATTATCTTTAAATCTGGAATTGCTTTAATCAGAAAACATTGCAGCTTAAAGCCTTGCAGCTGCGTGTATTTTCTGATAAGCTGAAACTCGAGCAGCTGATTCAAATCCCATGGCGTTCTGGGACACGGGGAGGAGCACGCAGCACAAACACAAACAAACAAAAGGCAGGCAGACTTCCCAGCGACAGCGTGTGGAAGGCGACATCGTGGAGAAGTACAGTCGTGGACAAGTACAACGCAGTTAGAAGCAGAAAGGAGGAATTACATCTTTAAATCTGGAGTTGCTTTAATCAGAAAACATTGCAGCTTAAAGCCTTGCAGCTGCGTGTATTTTTCTGATAAGCTGAAACTCGGAGCAGCTGATTCAAATCCCGCGGCGCTCTGGGACACGGGGGAGGAGCGCAGCACGCAGCACAAACACAAACAAACAAAAGGCAGGCAGACTTCCCAGCGACAGCGTGTGGAAGCGACATCGTGGGAGAAGTACAGTCGTGGACAAGTACAACGCAGTTAGAAGCAGAAAGGAGGAATTACATCTTTAAATCTGGAGTTGCTTTAATCAGAAAACATTGCAGCTTAAAGCCTTGCAGCTGCGTGTTTTTTCTGATAAGCTGAAACTTCGAGCAGCTGATTCAAATCCCGCCGCGTTCTGGGACACGGGGAGGAGCGCAGCACGCAGCACAAACACAAACAAACAAAAGGCAGGCAGACTTCCCAGCGACAGCGTGTGGAAGCGACATCGTGGGAGAAGTACAGTCGTGGACAAGTACAACGCAGTTAGAAGCAGAAAGGAGGAATTACATCTTTAAATCTGGAGTTGCTTTAATCAGAAAACATTGCAGCTTAAAGCCTTGCAGCTGCGTGTATTTTTCTGATAAGCTGAAACTTCGGAGCAGCTGATTCAAATCCGCGGCGCTCTGGGACACGGGGAGGAGCGCAGCACGCAGCACAAACACAAACAAACAAAAGGCAGGCAGACTTCCCAGCGACAGCGTGGAAGCGACATCGTGGGAGAAGTACAGTGTGGACAAGTACAACGCAGTTAGAAGCAGAAAGGAGGAATTACATCTTTAAATCTGGAGTTGCTTTAATCAGAAAACATTGCAGCTTAAAGCCTTGCAGCTGCGTGTATTTTTCTGATAAGCTGAAACTCGAGCAGCTGATTCAAATCCCGGGGCGTTCTGGGACACAGGGAGGAGCGGAGCACGCAGCACAAACACAAACAAACAAAAAGCAGGCAGACTTCCCAGCGACAGCGTGTGGAAGCGACATCGTGGGAGAAGTACAGTACAGTGGACAAGTACAACGCAGTTAGAAGCAGAAAGGAGGAATTACATCTTTAAATCTGAGTTGCTTTAATCAGAAAACATTGCAGCTTAAAGCCTTGCAGCTGCGTGTATTTTTCTGATAAGCTGAAACTCGGAGCAGCTGATTCAAATCCCGCGGCGTTCTGGGACACGGGGGGAGGAGGAGCACGCAGCACAAACACAAACAAACAAAAAGCAGGCAGACTTCCCAGCGACAGCGTGTGGAAGCGACATCGTGGGAGAAGTACAGTCGTGGACAAGTACAACGCAGTTAGAAGCAGAAAGGAGGAATTACATCTTTAAATCTGGAGTTGCTTTAATCAGAAAACATTGCAGCTTAAAGCCTTGCAGCTGCGTGTATTTTTCTGATAAGCTGAAACTCGAGCAGCTGATTCAAATCCCGCGGCGTTCTGGGACACGGGGAGGAGCGCAGCACGCAGCACAAACACAAACAAACAAAAGGCAGGCAGACTTCCCAGCGACAGCGTGTGGAAGCGACATCGTGGGAGAAGTACAGTCGTGGACAAGTACAACGCAGTTAGAAGCAGAAAGGAGGAATTACATCTTTAAATCTGGAGTTGCTTTAATCAGAAAACATTGCAGCTTAAAGCCTTGCAGCTGCGTGTATTTTTCTGATAAGCTGAAACTTCGAGCAGCTGATTCAAATCCCGCGTTCTGGGACACGGGGAGGAGCGCAGCACGCAGCACAAACACAAACAAACAAAAGGCAGGCAGACTTCCCAGCGACAGCGTGGGAAGCGACATCGTGGGAGAAGTACAGTCGTGGACAAGTACAACGCAGTTAGAAGCAGAAAGGAGGAATTACATCTTTAAATCTGGAGTTGCTTTAATCAGAAAACATTGCAGCTTAAAGCCTTGCAGCTGCGTGTATTTTTCTGATAAGCTTAAACTTCGAGCAGCTGATTCAAATCCCGCGGCGTTCTGGGACACGGGGGAGGAGCGCAGCACGCAGCACAAACACAAACAAACAAAAGGCAGGCAGACTTCCCAGCGACAGCGTGTGGAAGCGACATCGGGGAGAAGTACAGTCGTGGACAAGTACAACGCAGTTAGAAGCAGAAAGGAGGAATTACATCTTTAAATCTGGAGTTGCTTTAATCAGAAAACATTGCAGCTTAAAGCCTTGCAGCTGCGTGTATTTTTCTGATAAGCTGAAACTCGAGCAGCTGATTCAAATCCCGCGGCGTTCTGGGACACGGGGGAGGAGCGCAGCACGCAGCACAAACACAAACAAACAAAAGGCAGGCAGACTTCCCAGCGACAGCGTGTGGAAGCGACATCGTGGGAGAAGTACAGTCGTGGACAAGTACAACGCAGTTAGAAGCAGAAAGGAGGAATTACATCTTTAAATCTGGAGTTGCTTTAATCAGAAAACATTGCAGCTTAAAGCCTTGCAGCTGCGTGTATTTTCTGATAAGCTGAAACTTCGGAGCAGCTGATTCAAATCCCGCGGCGTTCTGGGACACGGGGGGAGCGGAGCACGCAGCACAAACACAAACAAACAAAAGGCAGGCAGACTTCCCAGCGACAGCGTGTGGAAGCGACATCGTGGGAGAAGTACAGTCGTGGACAAGTACAACGCAGTTAGAAGCAGAAAGGAGGAATTACATCTTTAAATCTGGAGTTGCTTTAATCAGAAAACATTGCAGCTTAAAGCCTTGCAGCTGCGTGTATTTTTCTGATAAGCTGAAACTTCGGAGCAGCTGATTCAAATCCGGGCGTTCTGGGACACGGGGAGGAGCGGAGCACGCAGCACAAACACAAACAAACAAAAGGCAGGCAGACTTCCCAGCGACAGCGTGTGGAAGCGACATCGTGGGAGAAGTACAGTCGTGGACAAGTACAACGCAGTTAGAAGCAGAAAGGAGGAATTACATCTTTAAATCTGGAGTTGCTTTAATCAGAAAACATTGCAGCTTAAAGCCTTGCAGCTGCGTGTATTTTTCTGATAAGCTTAAACTGAGCAATTCAAATCCCGCGGCGTTCTGGGACACGGGGGAGGAGCGAGCACGAGCACAAACACAAACAAACAAAAAGGCAGGCAGACTTCCCAGCGACAGCGTGTTAGACATCGTGGGAGAAGTACAGTCGTGGACAAGTACAACGCCAGTTAGAAGCAGAAAGGAGGAATTACATCTTTAAATCTGGAGTTGCTTTAATCAGAAAACATTGCAGCTTAAAGCCTTGCAGCTGCGTGTATTTTTTCTGATAAGCTGAAACTCGGAGCAGCTGATTCAAATCCCGTGGCGTTCTGGGACACGGGGGAGGAGCGAGCACGCAGCACAAACACAAACAAACAAAAGGCAGGCAGACTTCCAGCGACAGCGTGTGGAAGCGACATCGTGGGAGAAGTACAGTCGTGGACAAGTACAACGCAGTTAGAAGCAGAAAGGAGGAATTACATCTTTAAATCTGGAGTTGCTTTAATCAGAAAACATTGCAGCTTAAAGCCTTGCAGCTGCGTGTATTTTTTCTGATAAGCTGAAACTCGGAGCAGCTGATTCAAATCCGCGGCGTTCTGGGACACGGGGGAGGAGCGCAGCACGCAGCACAAACACAAACAAACAAAAGGCAGGGCAGACTTCCCAGCGACAGCGTGTGGAAAGCGACATCGTGGGAGAAGTACAGTCGGGACAAGTACAACGCAGAGAAGCAGAAAGGAGGAATTACATCTTTAAATCTGGAGTTGCTTTAATCAGAAAACATTGCAGCTTAAAGCCTTGCAGCTGCGTGTATTTTTCTGATAAGCTGAAACTTCGGAGCAGCTGATTCAAATCCCGCGGCGTTCTGGGACACGGGGAGGAGCGCAGCACGCAGCACAAACACAAACAAACAAAGGCAGGGCAGACTTCCCAGCGACAGCGTGTGGAAGCGACATCGTGGGAGAAGTACAGTCGTGGACAAGTACAACGCAGTTAGAAGCAGAAAGGAGGAATTACATCTTTAAAATCTGGAGTTGCTTTAATCAGAAAACATTGCAGCTTAAAGCCTTGCAGCTGCGTGTATTTTTCTGATAAGCTGAAACTTCGGAGCAGCTGATTCAAATCCCGCGGCGTTCTGGGACACGGGGGAGGCGCAGCACGCAGCACAAACACAAACAAACAAAAGGCAGGCAGACTTCCAGCGACAGCGTGTGGAAGCGACATCGTGGGAGAAGTACAGTCGTGGACAAGTACAACGCAGTTAGAAGCAGAAAGGAGGAATTACATCTTTAAATCTGGAGTTGCTTTAATCAGAAAACATTGCAGCTTAAAGCCTTGCAGCTGCGTGTATTTTTCTGATAAGCTGAAACTTCGGAGCAGCTGATTCAAATCCCGCGTTTCTGGGACACGGGGGAGGAGCGAGCACGCAGCACAAACACAAACAAACAAAAGGCAGGCAGACTTCCCAGCGACAGCGTGTGGAAGCGACATCGTGGAGAAGTACAGTCGTGGACAAGTACAACGCAGTTAGAAGCAGAAAGGAGGAATTACATCTTTAAATCTGGAGTTGCTTTAATCAGAAAACATTGCAGCTTAAAGCCTTGCAGCTGCGTGTATTTTTCTGATAAGCTGAAACTTCGAGCAGCTGATTCAAATCCCATGGCATTCTGGGACACGGGGGGGAGCGCAGCACGCAGCACAAACACAAACAAACAAAAGGCAGGCAGACTTCCCAGCGACAGCGTGTGGAAGCGACATCGTGGGAGAAGTACAGTCGTGGACAAGTACAACGCAGTTAGAAGCAGAAAGGAGGAATTACATCTTTAAATCTGAGTTGCTTTAATCAGAAAACATTGCAGCTTAAAGCCTTGCAGCTGCGTGTATTTTTCTGATAAGCTGAAACTTCGAGCAGCTGATTCAAATCCTGCGGCGTTCTGGGACACATCGGGAGGAGCGCAGCACGCAGCACAAACACAAACAAACAAAAGGCAGGCAGACTTCCCAGCGACAGCGTGTGGAAACGACATCGTGGGAGAAAAATACAGTGTGACAAGTACAACGCAGTTAGAAGCAGAAAGGAGGAATTACATCTTTAAATCTGGAGTTGCTTTAATCAGAAAACATTGCAGCTTAAAGCCTTGCAGCTGCGTGTATTTTTCTGATAAGCTGAAACTCGAGCAGCTGATTCAAATCCCGCGGCGCCTGGGACACGGGGGAGGAGCGCAGCACGCAGCACAAACACAAACAAACAAAAGGCAGGCAGACTTCCCAGCGACAGCGTGTGGAAACGACATCGTGGGAGAAGTACAGTCGTGGACAAGTACAACGCAGTTAGAAGCAGTTTGAAAGCAGGTTGACAGCTGCAGAAGCTACACTAAACTAAAAAAAAAAAAAATGGTCTTCAAGCCAGTAATCTGTGACAACTGCAAGATGTGGGAAATCCAAGAAAACCCAACAGAGCTCAACCAAGTTTGTGTAAAGTGCCGCACCATCCAGGACTTGCTTCAGCGATTAAGCCTGCTAGAAAAGGAGCTGGAGGAAATGAGACAGCAACAGGAGCTTGAGGAGCTGACACACCCACAATTCATGGAAGTCTGCACCCCTAGCAGACTGAAAGCCACCAGGGAGATGGAAGAGAGTCGAAACAGCTGGGTTCAGATAGGCAGAAGCAGGGAAAAAAAAAAACTTCTTCGTCAAACACAACCACCAGAAATCCAGACAGCCAACACATTTGAGCCACTTCAACATTTAGATGACCAAAACCAACATCAAGAGAATGAAAGAAACAACACCCAGGACCCTATAAACAGTGCTGACCAGGCAGCAAAAGAAGGGGAGGTCATGATTGTTGGGGACTCCATACTGAGAAACACAGCAAGTTCAGTTCGCAGTTTGGACCCCTTACTACAACAGTGTGCTGCCTTCCAGGAGCCTCAGTCAAGCACATCACTGAGAATGTGGACAGGCTCCTAGAACGAACAGGAGATGACCCGGTAGTAGTCGTCCACATTGGTACAAACAACATTGGAAGAGACAGGCCAAGATCCCTGCAAAACAAATTCAGAGAGCTAGGAAGGAAATTAAAAGACAAGACCAAAACTGTGGTATTTTCTGGGATACTGCCGGCACCTTGCAAAGGACCATATGGACAGCTGGAAATACAAAATCAAAATGCATGGCTGAAATCGTGGTGCACACAGGAAGGCTTCACCTTTCTTGAACATTGGAGCACTTTCTACAACAAGGACTATCTATACAGGTGGGACGGACTGCACTTAAACAGAAAGGGAACCAATCTACTCGGAAAAAGGATCCTTCAGGCGGTACAGAAGCATTTAAACTAGAAAGGAAGGGGGAGAAAAAAAAAACAGAAGGGAGACTACATCAAAACAAGGGCAACAACTCAGGTAAGACCACTATTAAATGTATTTATCTTAATGCTAGAAGTCTCAGAAACAAAATGTTAGAACTTGAAGCTACTGCACTAACAAGTAACTACGATGTGATAGGTGTTACAGAAACTTGGTTGTCTGAGAGTGATGGAGACGAATATAATATTAGTGGGTACACACTGTATAGGAAAGACAGGCAGGACAGAAGAGGCGGAGGGGTAGCGCTATACATAAGAAATAGCCTTGAAGCCCAGGTGTTAAATCAGGACAAAGAAAACAATGCAGAATCAATATGGGTCAGAATAATGGACACAAATTCAAAGGGCATAATAATAGGAGCATGCTATAGACCGCCAAATTCAGATGCTGAGCAAAATAATCTGTTGTACAATGACATTGAAATGCGTGTAAAAGGAGAAACCATACTAATGGGGGATTTCAACTTCCCTGTATAAAATGGGAAAACCCAATGGGGGGGCACGACGGACTTAAATTGAAATGGTGGAAATGACAAATGACTGCTTCCTAACGCAATTTGTCAAGGCACCGACTAGAGGGGAGGCATGCCTTGATTTAGTCTTTTCAAATAATGAAGACAGAATAACTAAAACAGAGGTCAGAGAGCCATTGGCAAACTCAGACCACAACATGGTCTCATTTGAAATATTTTTTAAAACCCCAAAAGTAATGACTAAAGCTAAGATTTACAATTTTAGAAAAGCAAACTACAAAGGTATGAAACAGAAACTAATAGAAGTAGATTGGAGTAAAATAGAAAACATCCACAGAAAAAGGGTGGCTGTTTTTTAAAAAATGTAGTACTAGAGGCACAAAACAATTACATCCCAAAAGTAGACAAATCTAAATCTAAAACAAAATGGCCAAAATGGTTTAATAGACAAATTTAAAAAAATATTCAGCGAAAAAAGGCACTTTACAGAGCGTTTAAAAGGGACCAAAAACAAAGCACACAGAAAGAGTACTTGGAACTGCAAACACAAGTCAAAAAGGAAGTTAGAAAGGCCAAGAGAGAGATAGAAATCAATATTGCTAAGGGGGCTAAAACCAATTCCAAAATGTTTTTCCAATATTATAACAGCAAGAGAACATTCAAAGAGGAGGTTAAATGTCTAAGAGACACAAATGGCAAAATCATAGATGATGAAAAAAAAGCAAATATATTAAATGATTACTTTTCACAGGTTTTTACAAAAGGAGGACACGGACAACATGCCCCACATGTCGACCTGTTCCTATCCAATTTTAAATAACTTTAGCATAACAGAGGCAGAAGTGTTAAAGGGACTAGGAGCTCTTAAAATAAACAAATCCCTGGGCCAGATGAGATCCTCCCAATAGTACTCAAAGAAATGAAAGAAGTTATTTACAAACCGCTAACCAAGATCATGCAACAGTCTCTTGACACAGGGGTTGTACCAACAGACTGGAAAATAGCAAACGAATACCAATCCACAAAAAAGGACACAAAACCGAACCAGGTAACTACAGACCAATAAGCCTGACTTCTATTATATGGAAACTTATGGAAACTATAATAAGATCCAAAATGGAAAATTACCTATAAGGTAACAATATCCTGGGAGACAGCCAGCATGGTTTTAGGAAAGGGAGATCATGTCTAACTAACCTACTTGACTTTTTGAGGATGCAACATTGACAATGGATAACTGCAAAGCATACGACATGGTTTATTTAGATTTCCAGAAAGCTTTTGACAAAGTCCCGCATAAAAGATTAATTCTCAAACTGAACGCAGTGAGGATTCAAGGAAATGCATGCACATGGATTAGGGAGTGGTTAACATGTAGAAAACAGAAAGTACTGATTAGAGGAGAAACCTCGAAATGGAGTGAGGTAACCAGTGGTGTACCACAGGGATCAGTGTTAGGTCCTCTGCTATTCCTAATCTACATTAATGATTTAGACTCTGATATAGTAAGCAAACTCGTTAAATTTGCAGGCGACACAAAAATAGGAGGAGTGGCAGACACTGTTGAAGCAGCAAAGGTCATTCAAAATGATCTAGACAGCATTCAAAATTGGGCAGACACATGGCAAATGACATTTAATAGAGAAAAGTGTAAAAAGTACTGCATGCGGGCAATAAAATGTGCATTATAAATATCATATGGGAGATAGTGAAATTGAAGAAGGAACTATGAAAAAGACCTAGGAGTTTATGTTGACTCAGAAATGTCTTCATCTAGACAATGTGGGAAGCTATAAAAAAGGCTAACAAGATGCTTGGATATATTGTGAGAAGTGTTGAATTTAAATCAAGGGAAGTAATGTTAAAACTCTACAATGCATTAGTAAGACCTCACCTAGAATATTGTGTTCAGTTCTGGTCACCTCGTTACAAAAGGATATTGCTGCTCTAGAAAGAGTGCAAAAGAAGAGCGACCAGAATTATCCCGGTTTTAAAAGGCATGTCGTATGCAGACAGGCTAAAAGAATTGAATCTATTCAGCCTTGAACAAAGAAGACTACCTGGCGATCTGATTCAAACATTCAAAATCCTAAAAGGTATAGACAATGTCAACCCGGGGGACTTCTTTGACTTGAAAAAAGAAACAAGGACCAGGGGTCACAAATGGAGATTAGATAAAGGGGCATTCAGAACAGAAAATAGGAGGCACTTTTTTACACAGAGAATTGTGAGGGTCTGGAACCAACTCCCAGTAATGTTGTTGAAGCTGACACCTGGGATCCTTCAAGAAGCTGCTTGATGAGATTCTGGGATCAATAAGCTACTAACAACCAAACGAGCAAGATGGGCTGAATGGCCTCCTCTCGTTTGTAAACTTTCTTATGTTCTTATGTTCTTATGATTGTTTTATACCAGGAGGAGATACTTAGGCTACACCGGGTATTATCTATTTCTAAAACACAAACCGTTTGTATTTTCAATATAAGAAACAATATAATATGTTTTGTACAAGTCCTGGTTGTCTGGGTATGCTTTTAGTGTCCCCCAAAGTGTGGCAGATGAAATCCCTGGGGTTGTGTTAGTATCAAGAAATAGACTAATCTGGTTAGAAAGAAAATTAACAAAATCAGCATCTGATAGTAACAATGGATCAAAACACCAGGGAGCCCAAGGTGAAACTCTCTCAGAAAACATCAATTCCATAATCAAGGGGGCGTGATCAGAAATTACTGTACTCTGGTAGGCACAGGACTGAACAGAGGGTAATTGTTTGTTGTCTATAAAAAAAAGTAGTCAATTTGGGAGAAAGTGTGGTGTACAGGAGAAAAAAAAGAGTATTCACTAGAGTTAAGAAACATAAAACGCCATACATCTGAAACTTTGTATGCATCTAAGATATTGCGAATAGCTACTGCTGATTTTGAATGGGGGCTTGGGTTAATTGGGGAGCAGTCGAAATCTGGATTCAGGGCACAGTTAAAATCTCCTCCTAAAAGGAGAAGATGGGTATTTATATCAGGCAAGAGTGAGAAAACCTAGCAAAGTGAGACATAGCAAGGGGAAAAATGAAAAGAAAGAAAAAGGTAAAGAAGAAAGGAGAAGAAAGAAAAAAGAACATTGGGTTCCATCCAGTTTTAACAGACCCATCCCCCACGGTAATACACCTCTGCCTCTTCACAAACCGCTCTTCACTTTCACCTGGTTGGCTGGTTTCTAACATAACACAGGGGCAGTTTACAAGCAAAAACTGAAAAGCGTGACAACAGATATCTCACGCTTTTATGGTGATGAGAGTTCTGCTTTCACGTTTACATGAGAGTTATTTTAGAGAGAGAATTTACTCGTCCAAATGCAAACAACCTCATTAAGAATAAAATAATGGGAGGGTTTATTTAAATATCACCAAACACGCTGAAAAGAGATGCTGCGCGATAAATGATATCGTTCAAATAATGCATAGGGGTTTACATGAGGCTTTATGCGCTAGGCAGAGATGAAGAGAAGGTTACCCCCCATCTGTCTAGAATGCAAAGGGCTTGCATTTAAAATGGTTCATGCTTCCAAGAAGAAGAAAATAATAGTTATTACTATTATTGTTTAGAATTAGTTGCTCTAGAAATGGTAGAAATAGCATGTGTACAAAAACCGACAGCACTCACCAATTCCCATTACTGCTTTTCTTGTGCTTCTTAGGCTACTGATGTCCTTTCACACACCCATACTGTATATATTATTCTTAGCCAACTGCGTAACTGTTAATGTGCTAAACAAAAGGAATATACGTTCAATAATCAAATATGCGTTAATGTGGAACAAATATATTAAAAACAACTCATGATGTGTTTGTTTCAAACACAGGTACTTTGTTGAAATATTAAAATGAATTATGCAGAAAATGTGGAAACATACACAAACGCTGTTAATAAAATAAATACATAATTTGTGTGTATTTGCTAATTTGTTATAAGGGTATATACAATCAAACA